>OZ020282.1:431456-497275 GCA_963971205.1 Aethes cnicana
TACGACGCGGTTGTGTGCCCAATCCACGTGGTTAGGATATCCTCATTTCTAAAGCAACTAAATATGACTTAAGAGGCCAACCTGAGGTTAGTGGCTTGGTCCAAGTGGGCCTAATGATTACAAATTATTGCACCGTTAGTCATCAGGCAGGTCAAAATTTGAGAAAAATCTAACCCAACTTCTTTGCAATCGCTGTGTATTTCAGATAAGGCGTGTCCACCTCTATGTCGAGTGGCGCTTGACAGACGCGCACCACCCGCGGAGTACGGATCGCATTCCTCTCGTTGATGATCACCCGTTTAGAATGGGCCAGGAGGGGGCAAGGGCTGTTGGGGTACACTTTCTGAAATTATAGGAACACTTAGTATGATAGAACCTTAGAAGACATTACCGGTGTTCCAGTTCATGGTTTTGTCAGCTCGGAGAATCACAGGTATGTCGTAAAATGTGTCAAAACACCCGCACAGACACGGACTCGATTTTACTTGCATACTTACTCTGTCTGCCTATGTCCAGCAGTGGACGCCTATCGGCTGAAATGATGATGATGATGATGACTCTGTCTGCAATATGTGGTAGAGTAATTTCGCTGTATCACGAGGTGTCAATACACCTCAACCTCAACCAAGTCTCCAATGAGACTTGGTTATACAATGTCTTTAGGATACTTTAGGTATATAAACTTGAAACTACGAATCGTGGTTTGATTTCTTTTTAAAAAAATCAATCCGGTAAGCCAAGCACCGCGATGTTTATCGGTACAGACACATCAGCTACGACAAAAAAGGATAAAATGACATTAGAGTTGTTTAATTGTGCTAAATAACCTAACCACTTAAAGAGAAACAAAATTACCGTAGGACACCGCCGGAAGCAGTCGGCCATAGGCTTTCTGTCTAGAAGCAATTCTGCTGAGGTCTCCTGGAGTAGACCTTTCCATTCTCGTCGTCTGCTCTTGCAGATTGGTCGACATCTGAAGAACAATTTACCGCTTAGCTAATGTGCTTTGTTCGTCTGGTAGTCGCTTTCGGCTGCTAAGCAAAGACCTCTGTCCCAAGGTTTACAGAGGCCAAAAAAACCAAAGTGCATCACCGTTTTTTTCATATTTGTATAACTCTGACCAGGTTTGTTGGATATCAAATGTACCAGCACTCTGAGCTGCGAAAGCGTTGGTCCAATCAGGCATAAGTAACGTCTACGAGCAAGTGGCCTCACCTGGCTTCACACTTCACACTTCAATTTAAGTTCACTCTCTCTCCAATTTACATTAAATATATATATATATATATATATATATATATATATATATATATATATATATATATATATATATTCAATCATTTATTCAGCAAATTCACCACATAGCAGCACTTTTACACGTCAGAAAAAGAATTCACCATTGACCTTCTTAAGCTTATCTTAGCACTTACGTCTCAATACCTACATTGGGAAAAGTTTCATGACCCTTTGCATGGGAATACTTTTTACCCTAATAATCAAAAAACCTATGTGGGAGTCATTGAACCTCATAATTGTAAAAATACTTAGGTACGAGTATGTTGTAAATAATTCATATTTTCACATCTGCCTTGTTTGCTTTTGAGCTACGTAAAACACTACACCCATGCACTAAAGACGAGAGAGAGCTTGTAGGCAGTACTGGGGCATGTAATAGGATTTTTACATACATTCGTGGATTCCCACGTCATTGGATTTTCCGGAGGTAACACCACGACATGACCGCGACACGTTAGTATAATAATAGGTAATTACTTGCAAATGCCTTCAGTTGCCTTCGGGTCC
Organism: Aethes cnicana; assembly: GCA_963971205.1. NCBI lineage: Eukaryota > Metazoa > Arthropoda > Insecta > Lepidoptera > Tortricidae > Aethes > Aethes cnicana. Next base: position 433,260 of record OZ020282.1, read on the forward strand.
CTTTTCGTCTTTGGTAATTTAATCATTTTGTAAAAGAATCCTATGTTTTCTGAGGCTTCTATCCAGGTGGGTTTGGGGAAGTCATACTGATTAATACAAGATTAATACTGATATATTTTGTACTGACAAGGTACTGACTGTTTACATTTGTCAGATGTCATGTGAATGTCAACAATACCAGAAGTTTCAAAACGATGTGGCAGATTTTATAAGGGTTGTTAGAGGAGTTGTATAAGCGCCATCTGTGAACGGTGATTGACAACGTTATGTACTAAAGTTACCTACGGTCCACTGCTTCCTAGTAAAGCTGGTATGTTCCAACGTTAACTTAACCTAATTTTCATAGATGGCGTTAAAGACAACATGACTCTCAAAAGTCTCAAAACTCAAAACCTCTTCGCGTTCCTGATTTTTGTTACTACACTGAACATCATGTGACAAAATGTTTTGGAAAGTATTAATAAAAAGTATGTACCTATTATCTACCCCTTTCTACAGATGATGTTAATTTGGTTACCTACATTTTTAATGGTGTAAGTCCATTTATCCCAAAATATCACACACAATACACGTCTACTGCTGGCCTCTCCAAAGGTTCGCTGCCCACTCAGAACTTTCTTGTGTCTCGCTCATCGCTCAACAAACGAATTGTATTAAAACCAAGTATACTAGGTACCATCATCACTATAAAACTGCGCTGCAACTGCGTACGAACTGTCTAATTCGTATAGATATTGTAGTTTAATGATGGCAGTATCTTTAATGGCTACCTATTCTTCGGATATGTTGGTGATTGTAGTTCTACGTGATTCTATTGTAGATATCATCCAAGAAGCAAAAACAGCACTCTACTTGAATTGCTTTAAAGGATATAACGATGGGCATAATTATGGAGGGTTGAAGTAAAGGAGCGCAATCTTTATAGTTCCAAAGGTGGACACCAAATCGGGTAGGTTGGGGGCGCTGCGGTCTTCACTCCAGTCAAGCCACCTAGGCGAATAGTCTGAAGTAGCGCCTTCAGCTGGCGCTGCTGAGGCGAAAACGCAGCGGAACGGTTGTGAGGAGAGTGTGTTTTGTTTTGTTTCTTATCAAATCCGCTGGACACGTTTTCAACTTTTTCGCTTTCGCCATACAGGATTGCGATCCTTACCAAGACACATTCCACCTCCATAGGCATAAGAAAGCATAAAGTCACTCAAAGGGCAAACATTGCACTCTCCATTATGAAGAGAGCTACCTAGAGAGGTTTCTTTGCGTGATAGGTACAATAGTACGATAAACGCAGTAAGTAAACCAGAAACTGATCGACTGGCTGATCGATCAGCGCAAAATAACGCGACAACGCAACGCGCTGCAACATTGAAACAACTGGTCGCGAGAAAGCTGAAATTTTACATGTAGATTCATTGGGGAGCATTTAAGAGGGTTTACTCCGAAAGTTGGCAACGTCGCAAATAGCTGTCAAATATTTCGCTGTTTTCATTAATTTCTGAATATTACTGAATGAAAACATGAATTATCGCTCTATGGTTGAATAAAACATTAACTATGAATTGCAACAATTAAGTACCATAGGAACACGAAATTTTTAGGATTATGGAAGTACTATCGTTTGAAAACATTCCATCGCATTTTTCGTGCATTTTAATGTAATCTTATCATTTGAAAGCCTAACCAACAAATATAAAACGACGCGTCATTCAACCATAGAATGATAACTTCTTTTATTTTTTTATTTAGTAATATTGAGAAATTAATAAAAACAGAGAAACATTTGACAACTATATGCGACGTTGCCAACTTTCAGGATAAACCATCTTAAGAGAGGATTTCTCGAAATTCCTACGGGATCGTGAAAAAATGGGACCTACGCGGGTAATATCGCGGGAGACGGCTAGCCTTGTAAGTATCTTATTACTTTAAACGCGCTAATCTTGTTTTTTTCTCTGTTTATTTCTTTGTTTATTTATCGAAGCGATCTCAGAAACGGCTTTATCGATTTTAGCTATTATAGGTCTCATATCGGTGAAAAGTCGGTTTTAGCCATTTCCACCCGAGGGAAGCTCGGTCGCCCAGGTACCTACTAGTATTTATTTATACAAACTATCTCACGAAATTCACCAGAAGTGGTTGTATGAGAAAATCTGGGATATAAAGTGCCCCCAAAAAAAGGGAATAAGCAAGGAAGCCGAGGTAATTTCAAGCAAGGACAACAGCCGGCTCAATATGGCGTCGGTCGGAGGAGGCATGGAAATGGAACGCTGAAATGATTTTTATTAAATTGCCCTTTTTATTGTGTAGTGGAATGTAGCTGGAGGCCCTTCACACGAGTATGGGGGCTTAACATAAGTAAAACTTTCAAGTTTTTGCCATGTTCGTATTTACATGGCACAAACGACCAGTCATTTTTAACCACTTCAACAGGCTATTTAAGGCGCGTAGTAAGGTGAAATACCACATTTTAGTCGCGTTTAAAGGCCTAAAACTAAAAATTTGCCGAAGATATATATAGGTCTCGAAAAAAAAAATATGAAGAATTTATACCTATGTCCTAAAGAGGACAAATAAAGTAAAGAATTTAAGCTGCGGAAATTCCGATAAGTTCAGTTCGTCCTTGCAAAAAAAAATCGACTGTAATAAACGGACGGACAGACACACGAGAGTTCCTTTTTTACCTCTTGAGGTTCGGAACCCTAAAAACATCAAGCAAGGCATTTTCAACCGTTTAAATCGCTATTGCAGGTAATTACAACACAAAAGAAAAGGGTCACCATAATGTTCGAAAGTGTAACAGATTTATGGTGAACCTTTCCTTATGTTCAGTAATTAACGCGTGCTTTCAGTTAATTCTATTTTATTCCATTAGCACAGTAATTGCCTATTGCATGTTCTTAATAGAAATTAAGCTATTAAGCGCCATTGAGGGCATGTGTACGGTGAAAGCGGAAACTTTGGTTATACATTTAGAGTTGAAATCGGAGTGGCGGCTGGAGGGCAAACGGATAAGGCCGTATAGCGCATCACAACTTAGAAGGCGCGTGCGGAAGTACAGGTTTACACAACTTGGAAGGCGCGTGGATTAAGCAATTATGGACCCTGCGTCAACGGCTTAAGTGCTTCGCCACGCGCCTTCTAAGTTGTGTCGTGCTGTACTTAAGCTTTGCTGACGTAGAGTCTATTACCTATTTGCTTAGCGCGAACTACTTATGATTTCAATTCAGCCCATACAAATCCCTCCGCGTATTCCATCGAAAGGTCGTAAGCGACAAATCAGTTTTTTAAGGTTTAATTAAAAAAAATAAAAGAAGTCATTATGTTTTCACGAATCGCAATAACAAAAATGCCACTTTGTTTCATCTCGTTCGACTGTAAAATATCTGTTTTTAAAGAGGTCTTTTCAAAAGTTTTTCTGCTATGAAAGCTGTCCACTCGGAAAATTAATCTAACAAATTGAAGTTAAAGTTATGGAGAGAACAATATAAAAAATATCGTATTCTTAAGTCCCATCATTGATGTCAAAAATTTAAATCCATATAAGTATTTCCGATGCGTTCGTCTTAATCCGTGCGCCTTCTAAGCTGTGTCGTGCTATACAACCTTACGGCACGTAACTGGAAAGTGGGTAACAATATTATGGAAACAGCAAAATTACCTTTTCGCAAGTTAAGTGTATTGTTTTTGTGTCGATGTAAAATTGCCAGTGTACCTAATCAGAATTAAAGGAGCTACGTTCGCGAGTGGCAATAATGATTTCACCAATTATTATTATCCTTTATAAAAAATGATTAACTTATTTAAAACTTAAAACCCTCACTGGCCGTTAGCTTTGTTGTAGAAGCTAGTAGGTAAGCTTCTGCCCGCGACTTCGCCCGCGTGGAATTCGGTCATCGCGTTCCCGCGGGAACTATGTGTTTTTCCGGGATAAAAAGTAGCCGATGTCCTTTTCCGGGACCTCAACTATCTCCATGCCAAGTTTCATCTTAATCGGTCTAGCGCTTGAAGCGTGAAGAGGTAACAGACAGACAGACAGAGTTACTTTCGCATTTATAATATTTGTATGGATTTGTTAAACTACAAAGTACCTATGTGATTTGTTAAGCTGACAACTTAATGTATGTTTTATATTAATATGGAGAATAAATGAATTTGATTTGATTTGATTTTATTGAATTTTTAAAAAATCCGCGGCCGCAACAGCGGCCGTCCAACCGCTGGTCACGGTACCTACCTACATACCTATAACTACTCTGTTTGATCAGTGGAGGTGACACTGCTAAGCTTCAACGGCCCTTAATGTAAAAAATCCATCTACAAGTGTAGTTTATTCTTCCATGAAAAAATCTGTATTGAAATAAAGCTTCAGACTACCCAAGTTTTTTTAGCTTGTACCTTTTATGCGCATTGCAAGGGTAAAATTACCTATTAGAAGAAGGTGGAATAAAGTTTTATACTCCGATCTTCAAGGACAAACCAAACATGAAGAAAGAAAACGCAATTTAAAACTAACTGGAGAAATACTTTGAGTATTTGCTCCGTGCAATTTATATTCATGCAACTTATTCACCGTTGGTGAAGAACAGAGGTTGTAGCGTATCTAATGTAAACATAGACGTAAATAATATAGACCCGGTCTAACGCACGTAATACGTCCCCACTTCCACGGTGTCCAATCCAAGTTCTGTCACCGAGCGTGCGTGACAATAAGCGTTTTTAAAAAAACTTTTTTCGAAACTGTTTCTCAGTATCTAAAAACTCGTCTCGTTGTTGAAAAAATGTGACCCAGCTTTAGTGTCACGATATGAGTTTAACTTTGGATTGGACACCAATGAAGTGGGGAAACATGACATGTATCTACGTTAGGCCGGGTCCATACGAAGTATTATTTATGTATATGAATGTAAAGGATTATGATTGTTGTTGTTGGTAGGACCTGGAGCAAGGTCCGTCCGGATAGCTACGACAGTCTTAATCGCTAACCCGCCGCCAAATAGCAGTGCTCCCACTGTTATCTTCTGCCAAGCGGGTAAGGCAGCCGGTGAAATTACTGGCATAGAGGCATTCCATAGACCTTAGGGTTGGCAATACATTCGAAATCTTATGATTTCTTGTGTCTATAGGCCGCAGTGACCGCTTACCATCAGATGGCCTGTGTGCTCACTTGCCTACTGATAAAAAAAACATTTTAAGCCCCCGATACAAAAGAAAGAGATATTTTTGATTTAGTTTTTTTATTTATTTAATTACCTGAATTACGCCAGGTCCCTTTATTCACAAAGTTTGGCTACGGATGGTCAAAAGAGAGTTTCTTGACCTATGTAGAAGATTTATTTATTTATTTATTTAATACAGGTTTAACCTAATTCATTACATTTGTCAATACAGTTACAAGATATGGGAACCGGGCCCCTTATTCGACTAGTGTTTTGAGCTGTGCCGTCGATATTATATGGGTATTTTTTTATCCAGTTCCCATTGCCTATTTCAGTTATTATAGGGGCGTTTAGTCATATCTACTCCGCCGATCGCTTACATTGGTAAATAGAATAAAATACGTTGCATTGCAGAAGTTATCCGTCATATTTATCCGGAGCCGGTTACCCGGTTGAGGCGGAGTTTATCCAGCTTTTCCATTTTTGAATACAGTCAGACTGATGGGATTTGTTTTCATTTTGATTTTATGACTATCTTCCTATATACGAGTAATAATGTCTTACAGCCAATTTTCAGACTTTGTTTCAAAAAGGAGCTTAAACATTTGACACGTGTCTGTGTGCTGTAGCTTAACGGATGAACTGATTTACTTAGTAGCTCTGTTTTAGATGAGTATAGCCCAGGACCCTCTCGTATTATTAATCCTCACGCGGACTTTGGGTTTCAAGCATCCCTCTGAATTCAAATACAAGTTAAATTATGCACACAAGTTATGCCTCCCTACTCTAATGCCTCGTTCTGGGACGTTGGATGGTGGTTGAGCTAAGACTAAGTTGCGAGCTAAATATTGCACCCCAAACCGTATTACCATACACTAGAGGGTCTCCGATTCCACGGCTCATCACCTACAAGATGGATAGACCTCGTCAAATCACCCACAAAATGTTCCCTCATCGAATGTAGGTACACGCAATGCTACTGACAGGGTAGGGAGGGAACGAGAAATCTCGCGAAGACGCAACCAACCCATCAGACGATCCATGACCACACGACCACTCCAACAGGAGTGAACAACAGAGAAGAAGAAGAACGTTGTGACGCCACAATCATTACATGACAGGTACAAACAGGCATCGGCACGTGACTTGAGCCGTGGCCTTGTATGCGCAGAATTCAAAAGTAAGGGTCTCATCGGCGGAGGGGCGCGGGACGCAGGGAGCGCTTTTGTTGTACACCCACACTTATTGGCAATTCAGTTGTCATTCATTCACGCGCAGAAATCCCCTCTCCTTTTGCTCACCGCTCAAGTTATGTGCCGCGACCTGTAGTTAGTTAAAAGTGTGTATTAGCCGGTCGTGGTGTCACCAAAATGGTTCTAACGGAAGACCATCGCTGGCAGTAATGCTGGCACATGCTGAGTTAGGACCATTACATGACCTATAACACATCCTTCTATTCTATATAAATTAATGGCTTCTGTCTTGGACACTTCGCGAATATCAAACTTAAGGCCACAGGCCTGAAAGTTGTTCGGTAATAATAAAGGTAAATGTACGCTTTAAATGATCAATAAAATAAAATTGGCAACACGTCCTTTATCTATATTGTATTTGATATTTCCTTCATGTGTTGTCCTGTCTTGTCATTAATAAATATGTTTTTGTTCCTTTTCTAAATGTCTTAGTTAAAACGGCTACTGAACAGCATGATGAGTGATATTTGCTTGCGTATTTTGAAAGATAAGTATTTCGTTCATCCATTTCCAACTTCCGGAATATGCCAAAGGATTAAGACCCATATTAGTACAACGTAGAGTCATCAATTATGCGGACAGATTAATGACAATGAGGGTTTTGGACAATTAGCAAGTTTCGATGTCCCGAGGGTCGTCCTCTTACCGTATCAACTTAATTACTTTGAAATTGGCAACCGATAGAAGTTTAGGAGAAACAATGAGGAAGTAACTCAAGGGAATAGTACTCTATGTTCCAAACGTTGTTATAGTTTTTTAAACTATGAGCACACGGCGGACACGGCCTATAAAAGCACGATTTCGAACACAATTCGAATGAAGTGTCAATGTTTGCGTGCGCGGACGTCTGTGTGCGTGCGGGGACGTCTGTACACTTTTAACTGTGTGTGTACCAACTACGCGGGCCAATGATCTACTTTTTATCTCCGGATGAAACAAGTGACGGAAAGGGCGAATTGGGCGCGAGTTGCGCGCCGGCTAGATTCAGGCGGGTGATTCCGTGGCCATTCTGTATGTAGTACTATTAAATATTCTGTGGTATCTATGAGTAAATTATTACAACCTCTTATGCATAAGAGTTAGTTAACGCCATAGTGCCTTTCTTATAACTCCAAATTAACGCTTAGTGTTACTTGGGGACAGACGAATTCAATTTTTTCAGTTAAATAGCCTCCTTCCGCTCAGCACAACTAAGACATGAAGATTAATAAGTTTTTTCAAAAATTTAATGTTTTGGGCACGCTTTTATTGCTGACTGTACTGTCCTTTGTAAATCCTTCATCTACCCTTCAAGACAAATTTAACGAGCCCAAATTCGATGGGTTTATGTACTTTTGTTACAGAGTGCCTATGGCCACCTTCCAGCTCCATCATCAGATCTGCTCCACGTCATCATAATATTGCATTCTCACGCGATTTAGATTTCAGCTCAATCGTAAAGTGGGTCAAATTTAACTTGCAAGATTCCATTACATACCTAGTTACATACAGGTCGACCTAATAAAAGCGTGTTAAAAAAAGCACGCTGATTCCTCATGCATTCCCTGCAAGCGTCAGCGTATGGCTGTCTTTGTGTGACTATTGACTACTTAACAGTGATTAATGCTAGATGAATGCACACAACAATAGCCCTGGCGGCGCGCCAGCCAATGTGTAGGTAATGGACGGCGACCACGCCCACACGTGTCGACCGCTTGATTGATCAAAGAATGTGACAAATTGTGACATGAGCTCGCGGATACCTTGTCATGGTCCTAAAAACATTGTGTAGTAAGGCGTTCTAAGTCTACATAAAAGTTCAGGCTCCACTTTGCCTTAATTGGGTCCGGCAAATGCTTATGAAGAAGCGCAGCACAAGGATAGAAAAGGTTATTTTGAAATCAAAGCGTAAACGTAACCTTTATCCCCCTTTTGCAAGCAATCTTTAGATTCCAATAAGTAACAGATGCTTAATAAAGTTACCTAGTTCATTTTCATTGCTTGAAGCTAAATTAGGCGGTTTTTCGATAGGTATTATTTTTACTAAACTTTCTTAAAAATGAAAAAGGGGTCTTATTTTATCCCTCGATTTATCAAATTGGGTTAAATATTGGTTGATATCAGTCATGAAAAAAATACACCTTGTTTTAAGGATATCCCATAAATGCACTTTATTTATTAAATAAAAGACAAAATATGTTTAAAATACGAGTTATCCTCTTATGGACGCAAATTTAGGCACATACCTATCTCATATTTCTATTTACGGCTCAGAAAAAAAAAAACTGAATCAAACGTTTCGTTTTGTCAAAAACCCTTAAAAATACCTAAGTGAGAATAACTTCGAAGTTCTGTATCAATTGAACTTCATTTTCATATCTACAAAGACTCTTCATCATTTACTTAGTCTGACGTATTTTTTCCACATTTTTAAAGTTTCCACATTTTCTTATGCGAAAGGTTTAAACTAGGTATCATATATTTCGTCACTTTTCAGTGTTAATTTATAGCGCTATCTCTTTTGCTTACATGCAGTGGATGCTGAAGCGAGCGAGACAGATGCGAGAAATGTTATAGGTCCCTTAAACAAGTGTAATTTGAAAAGTTAAAAGTAGTAAATGGGTCAATCAACTATTTCTTGTTGTTATTCTATCCCATTGTCCAGGGGACAAAATGAGAGGGTTTTCTTAGAAAAACTGTAAAAATATAGAATTTTAAGACGCTTAGAAAGTGCTTCATTACTGGAAAAGGATTGAAATGTGGCCCAGGGGACAGTAACCATGGCAACTATTGACATAAAAAAGTTGATTCACCCAAATACAATATTAAACCGGCAGTTACAAGCTGTATCCCTATAAGGTCGGATAAAAAGGTTCCTTCCGGCCAAAGAAACAATAAACACTTCACCGGGTTACCCGCGGGTGGTGAAAAGGACGTTAATGTTTCGGAAATTTAATTATGGCCTTAACTTTCATGGAGGTGCGACTGGTGTTCGCATATCGTAGGGTTCCGTAGAATACCTGAAGGTAAAATATTCATAACTACGAGTATTTACAGCAGCCAAAACCAGGGCTTGAAAACCGGTTAATTTTTCGGAGCGGTTAGAGCCACGCTTTGAGAGCCTAACCTATAAATAAAGTTCCCGCTCCCAAGAACGAAAAAATTAACCGGTTAGAGAGCGCTCCCTCCGTGTGAGCGGAGACTAGGGTGAATGACGGCCCGCTTTGCCCGATTTGTTTGGTTTCAATTTTCCGTTTAGTTGACCGTCGTTACTAGAAATTAACGCGCACGCGTCCTCATTACCTATTGTTATTGTTGCATTAGAATTTAGCAAGCTTCTTTCGCCTTCGCCTACCATCCTACTCGGTACCTATTCTTATACTTTAAACGCGCTATCTAGATAGATTATAATAAATATCTGTATATATAAAAAGCAATATCGCGACTGACTGAATGACTGATCAACGCCTAGCCCAAACCGCTGATGATAGAAGTTTGAAATTAGGAGACACATTGATTGTATGTTGTAGTCGTTGTTTCGTACAGTAAGGGTCAAAAATAGGGGTACATCCGCTTTGTATGCAAGTGCGTTATCTTTTTAGTTAGAAATAAAAAACAATATGATTCAGGTACCCTATTAGAACCAAATGAAACATATTTCAGCATTTTTAGAAATTTCGTCTTCAAGGGGGTGAAACAGGGATGAACCTTCATCTTTGAAGTTAAACGAAATATGTATTATTATTTAGATATTTGATCACAAATAATTAAACACGTGTTTCAGCATTTGTAGAAATTTCATATTTAAGGGGGTGAAATAGGGAATGAAAGTTTATATAGATGAATCATCATCTTTGAAGTTAAACGACCCAAATATTATTATTTATATATTTGATTGCAAAGAATTAAACACGTGTTTCAGCATTTTTAGAAATTTTATATTTAAGGGGGTGAAATAGGGGATGAAATGAAAGTTTATATAGATGAATCATCATTTTTGAAGTTAAACGCCCGAAATTCTATGATTTAGATAATCGATTACAAATAATAAAATACATGTTTCAGCATTTTTAGAAATTCACCTTCACAGGGTGAAATTAGGGGATGAAAGTTTGTATGGATAAACTATTATCTTTGAAGTAAAACGGCCTGAATATTATGATTTAGATATCCGATTACAGATCATTGAACATGTGTTTCATTATTTTGACATTTAAGGAAGTGAAATAGGGAATGAAAGTTTGTATGGTTGAACCGTTATTTTTGAAGTTAAACGCTCGAAATGTTATGATTTAGATATTCGATTACGAATAATTAAACACGGGTTTCAGCATTTCTAGAAATCTGACTTTTAAGGGGGTGAAATAGAATAAGTAGGGGAAGAAAATTTGTAGACTCATTTGAACCGTCACCTTTGAAGTTAGACGCCTGAGATATTATGGTTTAGATATTTGGTGAGAAATAATTAAAACACGTGTTTCATAATTTTCGAAATTATGAAACACGTTTTCATAACTTTTACGGAGGTGAAATAGGGGATAAACGTCTGTATAGATTTACCATCATCATTTGGCGGCAAGTTAGCGAATAAAACGGTGGTAGCTATCCCATCGGTCCTTGCACCATGTCCTACCTACCCAGGGTTGCCAGATGTAGTGACCCTATTATCGGGAGAAAAAAAACAATTTTTCGGGATTTTGGGAATTCGGTCGGGAGAAACAAAAGAAACCTAATAAGATTAAAAACTTTAATAAAAGTACCTAACTGTTTTAGCCGAAAAAACTTTTTCCTATTAAAGAAGACTTATCAATTTTCCACAAAATTGAGCCGACGCGGAACGGAGAAATGTTTCGCTTGATCACAATTAAGAACTTAAGATTATTGTTTTATTAACAGAAGTAGTTTTTCGGGAAATTTGGTTCCGGGAACCCTTTTTTTTGTGAAGTGGCTTGGGTCGCTCTCTCGAGCAGGCCAGTAGAATTTGCTTAAGTAGATTATCCGTGATACTATTATTTACCACATTTTTTTTTAGTATACACATAATATATGAAAGTGTGTTCTCCCTGTGAAACATGTTCAAGAGAAAGTGGCGTCAGTGTCAGTAAATAGTGCCTGTCAGTAACGTGTCTTCGGAGGTGGCAAAACTACGCGAAGCTTCCACATCAAGTCGGAAAGCCTGGCTTAGCCCGGTCAAAACAGGCGGAAGGAGAGGCGTTCCGGAGACCAGGGAGGATAAAACCATACTTTTACTAATAGTTGCGAATAACGCATATAAAAGAGCGCGAAATGCGAAATATCTTCCCCGGCTATTTACACAATTGGTAGTCTTTATATTGATTCTTAGGCTGGTCACACAAAATAACAATAACCGTTGACCTGTAAATATCGCTGTGGCTGAAAATTCCCCATATTGAAACTTTCTCCTAGATAGGCGACCAATATTAAAAAAAAAACGAATTTCACAAACACTGTCCCTTCGAAGCCACGAACATCAAACAATGGTTGACCCGAACATCTGCATCGCACTTGGGCAGAAGCGACGCAAAGGTCTCTTTGTCCGTATCTACAACTTCACAGCCCGATTTAAAATACGAACAAACACGGACTCGACGAGACTAAAGTTAAACAAGTAAATTCATATATCGTCGTGATTTATCATTTATTTTATCATATTTTATATTATATTATATTTATTTATCGTCAAAAATTTTAGCTTTAAGCTTTCCTCCACAGCAAACCACACAGACCAGATCCACAACATTAAAAAGACGAAGAGAAACCAGACTGCCTCAATATTGTGACTTGGAACAAAGCCGCGACGCCAGCGAAAAAACGCGAAACACCGACACAATGTTGGCAAAAATTAATATGCACGTTGCTTGCTTATGAGAGACCCACTTGAAAACAGGTCAACATGGTTCCCGGAATTAGGTGCCTGTGGATGCCCGGAGGAAATAACACCAAACGTGGGTCACTTATTATAATTCGAAAAAACGAAAGTCTTGATCGTGCTTGGTGACTTTAACTCACACATTGACAGAAGAGGAATAGGCGATCTAGTGAACGCAAACCATCATCTCCGAGTAGAACAACATGCGAGCAACTTTCAAGGACTTCGAGGGACTTCGGGATCAGCACAAGCTGAAGGCAGCCTCACTCCACGCCGCCTTCCGTGTAGAGCGACATACGAGGAACGTTCAAGGACTCGCCTCTGCCCTGCCACAATCTCCGAGTAGGGCGACTTGCGAGCAACGTTCAAGGACTTCGAGGGACTGCGAAATCAGCACAAGTTGAAGCAAGCATCACTCCTCCCCGCCACCGCTCCGAGTAGAGCGACGTGCGAGCAGCGTTCAAGGAATTCGACAAACTACAGGAACTGCATAAATTGAAGCCAGCCTCACTCCTGCCCCGCCACAATCGCCGAGTAGAGCGACTTGCGAGCAACGTTCAAGGACTTTGAGGGACTTCGGGATCAGCACAAGTTGAAGCAAGCATCACCCCTCCCCGCCACCATCTCCGAGTAGAGCGACGTGCGAGCAACGTTCAAGGAATTCGATAAACTACGGAACTGCATAAATTGAAGTCAGCCTCGCCCCTGCCCCGCCACAATCCCTGAGTAGAGTGACGTGCGAGCAACGTTCAAGGAATTCGACAAACTACGGAAACTGCATAAATTGAAGTCAGTCTCGGCCCTGCCCCGCCACACTCTCCGGGTAGAGCGACTTGCGAGCAACGTTCAAGGACTTCGAGGGACTTCGGGATCAGCACAAGTTGAAACAAGCAAGTATCACCCCTCCCCGCCACCACCTCCGAGTAAAGCGACGTGTGAGCAACGTGCACTAATCAACTCGAAGCCAGCCTTACGCCGCGCCGTTACCATCTCCGTGTAGAGCGGAATACGTGCTAAGTTCAAGGACTTAAATGGACTGCGGGAACTGCACAATTATTGGAAGCAATCGTCAGAAGTCGCTGTCGAAAGTTCACAAGATAACTGTCGGACGAAACTTCGGAAGTCAACTATGGAGTGAGGCTGACAGTACTAGTTATTATCGTCGTCTCCAACAAGACTCATCGGAAGCATCAACGCTCATCCCGACAACCAGCACACCCGTCACACCTACTGTCCTAGATTGGCTCAAGGCCAAGGCTGCATAGCCAGCTGATTGTGGTCGACCGGTTGCGGCTAGTCGGCCGTCCCCTCTCCCATCCCAGAGCGTGTCACTCCTAAACAATTATTTGTGCCCCTTTGTCTTGATCCGTAGCAATGACTATGCAAATCTCAAGCAAGATTTATACTCCAAGTTGACATTTCGTACTACTGAGGTGGTACCAAATGTGATCCCAGGACGGAGGCCATGCTCAAGATTGGCTACCAGGTCTATTGCTACGGAAGATAATACGCTTGCCGTATCAGACTGTACATTCCAAACTGGAATTGTCTGGCTGGGGGGTGCCTATGTTCATGTTCATGTTCTCGAGTAGTTTTTCGGGAGATTTATTACTTTGTCGGGAGCCGGGAGGCCACAATAAAATTCGGGAGAATCCAGCTAAATCCCGGCCATCTGGCAACCCTATACCTACCACTACCACCACAAAAAAAGCATTCGCTAAAATCTCGATTTGCATTAAATTCAATATTTTACACGTACGAAGGCGCAGGCAAAAAGCTAGTATTATATATAAAAGGCGAAATTACCAACACACAGGCCAAACCCTTAGGGGCTAAAGAAGAAAATAAAGAAGAATCATGCTCCAAACTGGTTAATGAGTGCAAGAAAACACTTAACTGGCTGGCGGAGAAAGGTGACAAAGAACTGATAGTCGCATGGGTGCCTGGACATGAGGGCAATACCGGGAACGAAATGGCCGATGAACTGGCCAGAAAAGGCGCCGACGAAACCTTTGTGGGGCCAGAACCGAGACTGCCTATAGCACACAATATCACAAAAGGAGTCGTACGGCAGAAAGCAATACAAGAAGCAAACCAAGGATGGCAGGGTCTAGAGGGTCACAGACAATCGAAGATCTTCATCAAAAACATAGACAAGAAAAGAAGGACACAAGCCATAGGACACAGCAGGAAAAATTAAGACTATCCGTCGGAATAATTACAGGACACTGCACACTGAACAGACACCTAACTATTCTGAAGATAAAAGATGACCCAAGGTGCCTAGAATGTGGCGAGAAAGAAACGGGTATACATAGATCTACTAGCGAAATGCCCATCATACGCAATGGCGAGATGGGAAAGAACAGAAAGGGACACGCTAGATGAAGATGACCTACAAGATCAAACGATAGTGAAGATAATAGGCTTCACGACGGCTCTGGGAACGGATAACCCGTAACACCAGGGGAGACCGGGGAAATGGGTGTAATCAGTCATCCCCTTCATAAATAACTAGCTTTTTGCCCGCGACTTCGTACGTGTAAAATATTTAATTTAATGCAAATCGAGATTTTAGCGCATGCTTTTTTGGTGGTGGTAGGAGGACGTGGTGCAAAGACCGTCGGGATAGTTACCACCGTTTTACTTGATAACTTGCCGCCAAATAATGATGGTTAATCCGTACAAACTTTTATCCCCTATTTCACCCCCGTAAAAGTGATATTTTCAAAAATGCTTAAACATGCGTTTATTTGTTTCTAATCAAATATCTAATAATATCTCGGACGTCTAACTTCAAAGATGACGGTTCAAATAAGTATACAAATTTTCATCGGCTAACTATTCTATTTCACCCCTTTAAAAGTCAGATTTCTAGAAATGCTGAAACCCGTGTTTAATTTTTGGTAATTCGTAATCGAATATCTAAATCATAACATTTCAGGCGTTCAACTTCAAAAATGACGGTTCCACAATACAAACTTTCATCCCCTATTTCCTTAAATGTCCAATTTCTATGTCCTATGTATGTCCAAGTTCAATGATCTGTAATCATAATCATCATCATCATTTCAGCCGATAGACGTCCACTGCTGGACATAGGCCTCCCCAAGGCGCGCCACTCAGACCAGTCCTGTGCCACTCGCATCCACCGCGTTCCCGCGACCTTTACAAGGTCGTCACTTCATCTTGTTGGAGGCCTACCGACAGCTCGTCTACCGGTTCGCGGACGCCACTCTAGCAAAATCATAATATTCAGGCCGTTTTACTTCAAAGAAGTTTATCCATGCAAACTTTCATCCCCTAATTTCAACCCCGTAAAGGTGAAATTTCTAAAAATGCTGAAACATGTATGTATTTGTAATCGATCATCTAAATCATAATATTTCAGACGTTTAACTTCAAAAATGATGATTCATCTATATTAACTTTCATCCCCTATTTCACCCCCTTAAATATGAAATTTCTAAAAATGCTGAAACACGTGTTAATTCTTTGTAATCAAATATCTAAATCATAATATTTCGGTAGTTTAACTTCAAAGATGATGATTCATCTAATACAAACTTTCATCCTCTTTTTAACCCCCTTATAGACGAAATTTCTAAAAATGCTGAAACATGTTTAATTTGATTCTAATTAGGCACCTAAACCATTATGTTTTGTACTTCTATTTTTAAAGATGACGGACTTGCATACAACCGATGTACCCCTTTTTTGACCCTTACTGTACAAATTCCGAAAAAGCCTTTCTTAAACGATGCCTACAACATACAATGTTGTCTCTTAATTTCTATCATCAACGGTTTGGGCTGGGCGTTGATCAGTCAGTCAGTCAGTCAGTCGCGACATCGCCTTTTATATATACAGATAAAATAGCGGATGAAATCTTAATATATAAAACTCAAAGGTGACTGACTGACTGACATAGTAATCTATCAACGCACAGCCCAAACCACTGGACGGATCGGGTTGAAATTTGGCATGTAGGTAGATGTTATGACGTAGGCATACGTTAAGACAGGATTTTGCGAAATTCCCACGGGAACGGGAAAAAATCGGGGTTTTACATTTAATACTTCTGCGCATACGAAGTTGCGGGGAAAAGCTAGTTTTATATAAACGCACAGGCCGAACCCTCAGGGCTAGAAACTTAAAATTTCGCACACGTAGGTATTCCTCTTATGAGTGGATGCCTATCCACTAAGGAAGATTGTTTTTTATTCCTTATGTTTTCAGGATCGAATAAAAAACCTTTTTTGAATAATTTTTCTATGGGCCTGAATAGGGATGAAGACAACTTTTTTTCTTACTCTATCAGGAAGGTTATTGAAAAGTGTTGGACACGTATTTTTTCTTTTTTCATTTAATCAAACTTATACGGAGATATACTGAGTTGAAATGTCGCGTGACGTCACGGTAAGGTACGATTTATACCTAACGGTAACGTAGTTAGCCCCCACTCTCCAACTTTAATGCGTTTTAACTTAGTCATTCTTTGTTTATTTGATAAAACAAAAAATACCTGTCTAATATTTGTTTATTAGCTGACTGACGGACTAATTAGAATTTCGATTTCTTCACCCTGTCGTCATCCCTATTGTTGCTTTCCATAATTAAATGCGTGGTGCCATACAAAAATAAATCCTAGTAATCGTAGCCAAGGAACAATATTAATTTATCTAATAATAAGTCTGTAGAAAAGCCGTGTCTGTAGCTTGAAAATTAAAAGAAACGACTTAGTCGAGGGAACTATTTAAACGATACTGAACACAAAAAAAAACGATTTTTAGAAAAAATGTCTGTATGTATGTATGTCCGGATTTATAACACTAGGTAGGGGTAGTTTATAACACTGGTCAACATTATAGGCTCGCTCGCGTTTGAGTTGAGGCGCCGCAAGGAGCGTCACCGGCGCGACAGCGGTCATTGCTCCCGCATCCATGCACGGAGAAACCGGTTAGGGAGCGGTTCGAATTAACGTTCCCAAATTATTTCGTTCGAACGTAACCGAAATAAAAAACCGGTTTAAACCGAAATAAACCGGTTTATTTGTAACCGGTTTCAAGCCCTGGCCAAAACATGTTCACTCCTGGATATCTACGTACTCTAATATAGTTCCTAGTTCTTGCAACCAACTCTTGGCTCTTGGTTGTATTAGACCATGTAGGTATAGCACGACAGAACTTAGAGGCGCGTGGATTAAGCAATAACAGACTCTGCGTCAGCGGCTTAAGTGGTTCGCCGCGCGCCTTCTAAATTGAATCGTATAATTGTTCTTAGGAACCTACACGTCAAACCACAACCAAGCTCCAAGGGCAGTCGTGATTTGCAACAACTATAACAGACATTCTACTGGCCCTATGTAGGTAGGTATGTACTTCATACACGGTATGTGAAAGAGAAACAAATACTTACCTACTTATTCAGTTATATATAATTTGCACCTATTCAATATTTAATCTAATAAGTATATAAAATTCTCACAGTGTTTGTAACCAAACTCCTCCGAAACGGCTCGACCGATTCTTATGAAATTTGGTGTGTATGTTCAGTAGGTCTGAGAATAAGACGTAAGCTATTTATTTATTTATTCTAAGGCGGTACGAAGTCCCCTGGGTCAGCTAGTTTTAATATATATTTACTTAGACGACACATTAAGTTAAAAAACTCCGACTACGGACCTTCGGTCTTAAAGACCACGGATTTCTAAAACATCACAGACATTTTTATCCCAATGTATTACCAGTTTTAGAGGCATGGCGTTTGGAATTCTTTTTTTCAACAAATCCACAGCCTCGTCGTAAATCTTGGATATTTCTTAAAAGAAAAATAAAAACATCCAGTCGGCCCAGCGACAGTTCTAGAACAAATTACAATAAGGGTTCCTTGTGGACTTCGGAACCCTAAAAAGGTCTGAAACGTTTTCACATAAACAAATATTGTTAAAAAACTAAATTTTAACCATAATTTATTGGTGAAATTAGCCACATGAGAAGTTCCTTCACTGAGAATAAATTATTAGTGCTTGAAGTAGCTTTAGTTTAGCAGGGGCGTTACAGCATCGCTCGCGCGTCGTATGAACTTTAAGTGGCTAGATTTAAAGTTCAACTTGAGAAAGACTTCGAATTTAGCCCCAGGACACGTTTGGCATTTTTAAGAGCGTTGTCGCCGGCGGGCGCCGTGCGGCTCGGTATTTACCAGCCTATCGCGCGGCACACAGCCGCACGCCACAGCGCGACGTCTGTGTGCCTAACTGGCCCGCCCGAGAGAGGTTGCAAACCTTTTTGATACTTTCTGACGACCACCGGTGTAATTTATTTATGAAAGGAAATACAACTTAACTATTTATTTATTTTTGTTTTCCTCTGCTGTTATTTCCTATTTATACGTTCAAGGAGACCTTTGTAAGAACAAACAAAATAAGTCAGGAGAAAATGTTTTGGTTTCATTTGTTTAAAAATAGCTTGTTGTTTTGTTATAAAAATATAAACAAATAAGTTGTTGAGTGTTTTCCTCCTAAAATAAATCATTGAAAATGGTACAAAGTTATGCGTCTTGTACCGTAACTATTGTTTAACAATTTTTTTAAATATGAAAGTATTGCTCTATGGTTGAAAAGAGTGGGTTATAAACTTTCTAAAAATACAAGTTTCATAAACCTACACAAATAGTTCGATATAACACAGCATGTTCTGCAAGTTTTCGAAAACGCGTGTTACAAATATACTCAAAACGACATTAAAAAAGGAAAAAAAGCAAGATTTTGCTGTATGGTTGAATACATTAATACATTTCCTCCGTTACTGAAGTAACCACTTATTGTAAAACAGTAAATTCTACCTGTAACACTTTTTGGAAAACACGGAAAAACGGTGATTTCGCCCGAATACACGCTCTTAAGCAAAATATTGAAGAGTCCGGACCGTCCTGCTTTTATCAGGCATTTTGCTAGCGCACGTAGCAGGACGGGGGAGAATTATCTGTGGCCCTATACATACATATATATGTCAAAAGCTTTGATGTCTGGCTTTTAGGGTAAAACGTCTGTTTAAATTTTATTATAGCATAGAGTCCGGCTTTTTTAGGGATTTCAATTAACCCGTGGAATAACTCGCGTAGATACGTGCTCTGTGCGTGGCACCCATTTTTTCCTTTTTTTATTATTTTTATTATTATAAGCAAGCATTTGACCACGATCTCACCTGATGGTAAGTGACGATGCGGCCGAGGGTGATACATGCTTACTTAGATAGTACCTGTTCACTCTCGACTTGAAAAGATCCAAGTTATAACTATAGGGGAAGAGACCGGCCGGTAGAGAGTTCCACTCCTTAGCTGTTCGTATGATGAAGCATGAATCGAAGCGCTTCGTTTCGTTTTCCCTTAGGAATTTCAGAAATTCGTGTATTAGTGCTCCGCTACACTCATCAAGGAATCAAGACGCCAAATTTCAGCTTTCTACGATAATAGATTCGACTGTGCATTGTCTGTAAGTCACTCAGTCAGACAGCAGTAAACATGCATGTTAGAACACTTGAAACTAAACACATGTCCCCCTCTTTTTGTGAGGCGGGCAACAAGGCGCCATTGTTTCGAGAATCAACTTCACATAAATGAGACAACGAAATTAGAACGACTCGGAACTCCCACACGCATCTAAAATATGTTTTAAAGCTGGGACTACATTCGCTTCATTTCAACCGAAAGACGTCCACTGCTGGACATATGCCTCCCCCAAGGCTCGCTACTCAGACCGGTCCTGTGCTACTTACTTCCACCGGATCCCCACGACCTTCACTGATCTCTCTTTTCGCGGACGCCACTCAAGAACTTTCCGGTCCCATCGGCCATCAGTCCTGCGAGCAATGTGCCCCGCCCACTGCCACTTAAGGTTCGCAATTTATTTATTTAAACTTTATTGCACATAAAGAAAACTTAGTGTACAAAAGGCGGACTTAATGCCTTGAGGCATTCTCTACCAGGCAATTCTTCAGGCTATGTCGGTGACTCTAGTTCTGCTGTAGATATCCTCATTTCTAAGTTAAAAAAAATCCTTTCGTTTTCTTTATTTAGTTTTAAACCGTGTATTCATTTATTTCTATTTATAACTTTATTATACCTAAGGTGTACTTATTATGTTTGGGGTAGATCGTGTGAAAGTATTTTCAAGTTTCTTTTTTATATATGGGTTAAGAACAGCGGTAACATTTTCGAGATGAAGGTTTTATTTAATTTTTAGCCACCCAGTTTTCATCAAAATTGGTTTAGTAGTTTAGCCATTGACATTAATGGTGATTGGTAGTAGAATAGAGAAAAAAACAAGACCTAAGTACTTTTCCTTTTATTAATATTAGAAATTTAAATAAATCACGCTTCCCGTCATCTTATACTTACCCTAAACGACTCGGGGTTCAGCGAGCTCGTGTCGAATTACAAAAACATTGTTGCGAACCCTGCAAGGAGAGATAAGGCTTTCAGGCTGTCGCGGAGGTTTCAGCTTACTTAACCTTTGGGACATGTAGCTGATAAAATACGAGATATAATAATCCTTAATTGTGTTCGGGAATGGCTACTATTAGGCATTTCATTGAATGTGCACAATTTAGGAATTCTTCTAAAGTTTTAAGACTATATTGGATTCGTCAATTATATGCATATACTTGATATTATAAAATTGACAGTGTTTGCTTCTTTATTTGCGTTTCCTTAATTTACGTCAAAATGGTTGGTAGGTACAGTCAAGGGCATTAATATGTGTACACTTTTGCGTCCTGTTCCGTTGTGTTAAGGTCCAAAGGTGTATGACATATTAATACCCTTGACTGTACCTATTATTTTAATGAAATTTTATATTATGGAGTCCCTGGAAATAACGTGGGCTATATTTGATCCCTGAAAAAGACAAATTGTGTGTGACCGAAATCCAAGGACCAAAATGTTAGTACATTGAAAAAGGCTAATATCCATATTAATATCGAGGCTTCTGGTGACCAAAGGGCTGGCCACTACTTCGCTCAGCGAATAAGCATTGCCATCCAGCGCGGCAATGTTGCCAGCCTTTTGGGAACCTTGCCGAGCGACACTGATCTGTGCCAATTTTTTTATTTATAAGTTATTTTTAGTTCTAGTTTTTAGTTTTATTTTTATTGTAAGTATTTTAGTTTGTTTTTAAAAATACAAGAATTACTAAGTACCTACCCATATTCTAAATGCGAAAATAACTCTGTCTGTCTGTCTGTCTGTTACCTCTTCACGCTTCAACCGCTGGATCGATTGAGATGTTGGGGTCCCGGGAAAGGACATAGGGTTACTTTTATCCCGGAAAAGCACATAGTTCCCGCGGGAGCGCGATAACCGAAATCCACGCGGGCAGAAGCTACTTTACAATAAGGAGGCGGCACGTCTGCCAAACGCTGACGAAGTCAAGTAAACAATGAACACTGTAGTGTGGTCTGAGAATATTAAATAGATCAAGTAGTCAGATATTTATTTTACTTTGAAATATTTAAAAACCACTTTGTTCATCATTAACTAACTACTTACCCTGAAGTTTAAAATTCCCTTTGAGTTGAAGAAGGTGCTAACTCAAAGAGATTTTAGAATTACCTAATTAGTGTCTTTCTAAAGTCTCTTTACCTGTACACTTTTTTGTAGAGCCTATTTGCGTCCCACTGCTGGGCACAGGCCTCCTCTCATCACGAGAGGGTTTGGGCTCCCCACGCGTGCCCAGTGCGGATTGGGGACTTCACCCACATCTTTGAATTACTTCGTAGATGCGTGCAGTCACGATGTTTTCCGTCACCGAAAAGCTCAGTGGCAAATTCAAATTGAATTTCGCACATAAGTAAACTTAGAGGTGCGAGCCGGAATCGAACCCCCGACCCTCTGCATGAGAGGTCGATCCACTAGCCAACCATGACTGAAAATAACACTTTTTTCTACATGTTGTTTATTTTTATGTACTTACAGCACAAGCCGTGGCGGCGTAGGCCACACGCGTGGACATAGGTCCAGCAGTGCACGCCGCGTCTTTTACCTGCTACGACCTACCATTTTTTCCGAAGAAGGACCGATGCGACGAGGAGGGCTTCATCAAGGTGGAACGGAAGAAGAAGCCCGCCAGTGGGAACCAGTGCGGCACTGCACCGACCGGACCGCAGCTGTACGTGTCCCGCCTACATCACTCCACTAAGAGCGAGGATATTGTGGAGTATGTACGAGTGAAGACCAAATTCACCCTGAGGGTTGAACGGTTGGAGCCACGCCACAGCGTGAATTTTAGTTCGTTCGTGGTGAGGGTTCCCACCGAACATCTGTCAACCTTCACGAGAGAGGAATTTTGGCCGAAGGGAGTCGTGTTCCGTCGCTTCCGTGGAAGACTGGACAGCGATTCCAGAGTGCGCCTCACGATGAAGAAGCAATCGTGTTAGTTTTTAAGATTCATTTTAATATGTATGTTAGTCTTTAAGGTATATGTAATATGGGCCTAGATGCCCGAAATAAAATTTATTATTATTATTATTAGTTTGGGGCTAGGTCAATATGTGTGAAATGTCCCAAGATATTCATTTTTTTTTAAATTTATATTATAAAAGACATTTATAATGATGAGAGGAAGCTTCGGCCCAGCAGTGGCGTGTTACGCGTTTAGGTTTTATTTAAGTCTTGTTAAGGCGGCGCATGAATGAACCATAAACCCGAAAATCTTCCACGGAGCACTTATTTTCTAACTATAGACCATCTATAGACACAGCTAAAGCAAGAGATGGTCTCGGGGCGTCAGCTAGCCCTTTTCTTGTAATCTAAGTTTTCCTTTTGTGCAATTAAAATAAGACAAAATATCACAAAACTTAACCACTATTTTGTGGTTAATGGTTAAGTGTAAAAAATGGAGACCTAAAATCAAGCCCGCTCTTCTGTGAAATGAAAATATCTGTGACGAAGAAGTCATTTCGATATTTTTCCCTGGCATGAAAGTTGTTCAATCATGAAAATTTTAATAGACAAAATCAAGTCACAATCACAATGAAGAATATAAATTTAATACAGTAGGTACCTACAAAAAATTCAATCACGTTAGTCGATAGACCGTCTACCGCTGACATAGAGCTCTCCCAAGGCTCGCCAATCCAACCGATCCTGTGCCGCCTGCATCTACCTAATTCCCGCGACCTTTACCAGATCGTTGCGCATAAAAAGACAAAATTGAAATATTTCAGTTTTTCCGATGCGTTATATCCTTATCGTCGTTATCGCCTTAATAAGACAGCCAATGTTTGAGTCGTGCGCTACTTATAGCAGTCGGAAGTGGAATGGCATAGCGCGGCCGCAACGATCCACCTGAGATGAGCGCTGCGCATGCGACGCGCAAATTGAGCGTCCTATAGTGATGTGGTGTGGTTGACACTGGGAATCATGTCATTAATTGACAGCATTTAATTTTTTAACACGGCGATTTTATTAGCTATAGTTAGAAAGTAGCCGTATGAAGTCGTGGTGGCCTAGTGGTTCTAAAAAAGGACTACTAAATATATATTTACCTAATTATAACCAAAAGCTTGATAACTGCTTACACAAAAAAAGTGGCTGTGACATACGGACGGACAGACAGACATGACGAATCCATAAGGGTTCCGTTTTTTGCCATTTGGCTACGGAATCCTAAAAAGTGACTTGCGAACTAAGTATGACTTATTAGTAACCAATCAGTTTTAGTAGTAGGTAGTACTGAATTAGTTTTGTAAGTTTTTATCAAGTTTTATTTATTCGTAACGAAAGTATGCTTATTTTTGATTTAACTCAACTAGTTCGGCTAAATACTTATCTGGTACCTAAATTCATTTCTGGCATGTAAAAGTGCCCAGGTATTGTGGCCTATTTGCTGAATAAATATGAAATGAAATGAAATGAAATGACATGAAATATATTTATTTGCCATAAATGTAGTATATAAGATGATAATTTAACATTTTCTATTAGTAGGTATCATACATTTAGACTTAACTGAGTCATGCAAATATTTTGTCTTATCTAGTTAACATGCTATTTATGGTCCAAGTATTCTTTGACAGAGTAAAAGCATTTTTCATACAGCCAGTTTAGCAGCTTGATCCTAAATAGTTTAAGTGGGAACTGTTTAATGTGTTCCGGCAATTTATTATACAGTAAAATACACATTACATAACTATTCTTCTTTTTAAAAACTGTACGCATTTTAGGAATCACAAGTCTTTCAGGATATCTAGTGTTAAACGTCACTACATCACGCATCTTTTTAAACATTTCCGGTTGCGAATAATTTGATTTGATTTTGATTTGATTTGAGTTCGTCTCATTCTCTTTTTCAGTGTAGTCCAAGCCCTCTCGTGACTAAGGGTGGGTTGATTCAAACCGTCCGTTAAAGTTAACGTTAACGTTAAATATTTTACTATGGGACAAAATGACGTTTCTGTATGGAATGACAGCTCGGCGGCCATATTTAACGACCAGGAGTTCGTCAACTGTGCTTGAATCAACCTACCCTAAAGGA
Source organism: Aethes cnicana (assembly GCA_963971205.1). Lineage (NCBI taxonomy): Eukaryota > Metazoa > Arthropoda > Insecta > Lepidoptera > Tortricidae > Aethes > Aethes cnicana. The sequence continues at coordinate 458,064 of OZ020282.1, forward strand.
AGACTGTGCCCGTTAACTTAGTTCAAGTGGATGAAATATTTTAAAATATTTTTTTTTTATCAAACAAAGCCTATCTACATTCTTGTGCTTCGAATTATAATTCAGTGAACACTGCATGATGATGTGATCAGTAGTTCCGGAGATTAGCCTCGCCTGTAACAAATAGACGGACAGAAGAACACAAAATCTACTATTTACCACACCATCAGTGACAGTTCAGGTCTTCAGGTTTCCAGTGGACATTAGGCACTATCTTTAACGTGTACTAGATACTCGTAAAGTCAAAACCAGCGCATTTCTACCTTAGTATCTCTCAGTAGTCTATCGTAGTGATCGCTTCTCTATGTCACTATGCGGATGCGTACGCGCATACCAACCCGCTGACTGCGTTTCGTTCCTCATTTTGTTTTTACAAATTACACTCTTTATTTAGACATGCGTTTAGTTCGATTGATTTATCGTCAGTTGAACAACTACGCGCGGATGCGTGGGTGACAAAATGCGCGTCAGTGCCTATACATGTGTAATAACTTAAACATTTACCACAGGCCGAAAACGGCCTATAAAAGCACGATTTCGAACACAATTCGAATGAAGTGTATGTTTGCGGGAGAGGACGTGTGTACACTTGTAAATATGTGTGTACCACTACGCGGGCCAATGATTCACTCTCCATCTCCGGATGAAACAAGTGACGGCAAGGGCGAGTTGGGCGCGAGTTGCGCGGCCTCTAGATTCAGGCGGGTGATTCAGTGGCCTTTCTGTACGTAGTACTATTAAATATTCTGTTGATTTACTTAACGATACTGAAATGAATGATATTTTTTTATATAAAACAGACGACCTATGGACTTTTTATAACAATTGGTTGGAACGAGTAATATGTGTACCTACATAGGGTAAACACTTTGTCAATGGAACACTTCCAACCAAAAAAATGAAGATGATCGGAGGAACCGGATGCATATTATATAATTTTAAATTTCTACTATATCCTCTAAAAATAAGGTTAAAAATTATCATTCTTTAATACCTCGTTCAACTTTAAAATCATCAAATACATCATGTCACCCGAAAGCCGTCAGCTGAGCATACGCCTCTCAAAAGGTTCTAAACAAAGAGCGGTGCTGAGCTATCATCATAATTCGCAGCAGCTTCGTAATAAAGATGCAAGTAAGTAACACTTTAATGTACAGAATAAAAACAAACAAATACACGTTTCAATATGGGCATGCGACATAATGTGACAACAAAGACGAGCTTATCCCTGTCATATCTTGTACTTTAAACGCGCTGATCTTGTATACGAGGGCTGATCCAAAAGTAATGATAACATTGATAACTGAATACTTATTGAATCGGATTAAAATAAATAGGTATGCCGTTACTGGCCATAAAGACTCCTTAGTAAATTAAAAAAAAAATGTATCTGTCAGAGAGTAACAGCTGTTTTTTCACGAGCAGTCGGAACAATAATGCAAAAATGGAGAAAACTGAGGTGAGAGCGGTAATTAAATACTTCTGTTTGAAAAAAATGTGTACTAAAGATATATACGCTGAATTAATGGGAACACTGGGCGAGTCCGCTCCACCGTATTCCACAGTGGCACGGTGGTGAAAGGAGTTTAACTTGGGAAGAACATCCACTCAAGATGAACATCGCGAAGGCCGTCCATCTGACGCAATTACTGGAGAAAACGTCGAAAAAATTCATGATCTCGTTTTAATAGATAGAAGGATGACTATCAGGCATCTAGTTGAGCTCACAGGCACCTCGTATGGCAGCATTCGAAGAATCTTAACTGATGAACTACACATGAAAAAAGTCTCCGCTCGTTGGGTGCCTAGAATGTTAACGGCTGAACAAAAGAAAATACGATGTGAGATTTCGAAGTCTAATCTTGACAAATATCAAACTGATCCCGAAACATTTTTGCGTCGGTTTGTAACCATGGACGAGTCTTGGATCCACCATTTCGATCATGAGACCAAACAGCATTCCATGGATCTGGAAGCGAGCGTCTTCCCCTACACCGAAGAAATTCCAGGTAGCAAGTTCCGCTGGTATGGTCATGGCTTTAGTGTTTTGGGATGCTGAGGGAGTCATAATAATAATAATAAATTTTATTTCAGGCATAGGCATAGGCCCATATTAAATATACATTAAAGACTAAGATACATATTAAAAATAATCTTAGAAACTAACACGATAACTTCTTCGTCGTGAGGCGCACTCTGGAATCGCTGTTCAGTCTTCCACGGAAGCGACGGAACACAACTCCCTTCGGCCAAAACTCCTCTCTCGTGAAGGTAATAATGATCGAATACCTGGAAAAGGGAATCACTATTACGGGCTCCTACTACGCTAACCAAATACGCAGATTGAGAGAGGCAATCAAAGAAAAGCAGCGGGGTAAACTTCGAGCTGGCATCCTGTTTCACCAGGACAACGCACCGCCCCACAAGGCCGGCGTTGCGATGGCTGCCATCCGTGATTCAGGGTTCGAATTGCTGGAACACCCCCCATATTCGCCAGACCTAGCCCCCAGCGACTTTTATCTCTTTCCACGGCTGAAGGAAGATCTTAGAGGCAACAAATTTTTAAATGGTGGCGAGGTAATGGCCGCTGTGGAGGCATTTTTGGAGGATCAAGAAAAAGATTTTTTTTAAAAGGAATTCGTGGTCTGGAGAAACGATGGTCTAAGTGTGTAGACTTGCAAGGAGATTATGTAGAAAAATAATTTATTTTATTAAACATTGTATGTGTCTTTCATACTGATTATAATTACTTTTGGATCACCCCTCGTATTTATTTCTATCTTTACTTATTTATTTACACAAGCGATCTCAGAAACGGCTTCGAAGGAATTTGGAATACAGAGGTAGGTATACGGGGGCGACACATATCTAAGAAAACTCATTTTAGCTATTTTCATTTTTCATCACCTTAAACCAGCCTAGCCAAAATGCCCCACATTATTTATTTGCATGCCTAAAGAACAATTACAAAAACCTACCTAAGTGAAGTTGTTGTACTTGAATTAACTACAAATACATGAAAAGTCCCACTGGAAACTTCGTAGAAGAAATTCGTTTTAAATTTTTCATGAAATTTCTCGAAAATTTCTGGGAACTCTACTGATATTATGAGATTGTTCTGCAATTTGTACTTACATTGTTGAAGTTGACATTCGACGCGGCTTTCAAAGCGCAATCACATCTCGCTCTGAGACGAAGGTAAAAATAAATATAAGTAGTTTACTTTTTTTTTTCATTTAATAATTATTTGTTTATTCAGAAAAGAACAAGTTAAAATATTAAAAATAAACTACAAATAGCATTTAAATTTACAGAAATAAGAAAAATTAAAGCTAAAAAATAACCTAAAAACCTAAATTAGGGCCTTTCGGAAGGGTTCCCATCACGCAGGCAGCATTCCCTCGCTGTATGGCAATAGCCAGTCTTTGCGCGAGAAAGCTGCCGGCGCGAGGGTCTCCCGTTGCCTCCCTTAAGCGCTTCCCTAGCTCCCTGTGGAGCCCCAGCGCCCCTTTGCCCCATGACCCCATAGTCTCCACCCCGAAGGCCACAAACTCATAGCTCGAGCCCAGGCAGCTATATTTATTAGCCTTCAGGCGCTCTCGGGCGTCGGCTGCCGCTCCGGCTCGACGGCTGGTCGAGGGGAGATACGACATCGCCATTGTGTCGGTGCACGTGGCGTCCCACATAGTTAACATTGTCTAAAGTTCAAAGTTCAATAGAAATGAAACGTTTGCTGTCAATTGTATATTGCATTATTATGTTTCTAACAACTTAATTTGCATTGGAGAACAAGTTGAAATGACTTCGGTGGTAGGCCTCATTTGCATAGAAAGGGCGCTGATCTTGTATACGAGGGCTGATCCAAAAGTAATGATAACATTGATAACTGAATACTTATTGAATCGGATTAAAATAAATAGGTATGCCGTTACTGGCCATAAAGACTCCTTAGTAAATTAAAAAAAAAATGTATCTGTCAGAGAGTAACAGCTGTTTTTTCACGAGCAGTCGGAACAATAATGCAAAAATGGAGAAAACTGAGGTGAGAGCGGTAATTAAATACTTCTGTTTGAAAAAAATGTGTACTAAAGATATATACGCTGAATTAATGGGAACACTGGGCGAGTCCGCTCCACCGTATTCCACAGTGGCACGGTGGTGAAAGGAGTTTAACTTGGGAAGAACATCCACTCAAGATGAACATCGCGAAGGCCGTCCATCTGACGCAATTACTGGAGAAAACGTCGAAAAAATTCATGATCTCGTTTTAATAGATAGAAGGATGACTATCAGGCATCTAGTTGAGCTCACAGGCATCTCGTATGGCAGCATTCGAAGAATCTTAACTGATGAACTACACATGAAAAAAGTCTCCGCTCGTTGGGTGCCTAGAATGTTAACGGCTGAACAAAAGAAAATACGATGTGAGATTTCGAAGTCTAATCTTGACAAATATCAAACTGATCCCGAAACATTTTTGCGTCGGTTTGTAACCATGGACGAGTCTTGGATCCACCATTTCGATCATGAGACCAAACAGCATTCCATGGATCTGGAAGCGAGCGTCTTCCCCTACACCGAAGAAATTCCAGGTAGCAAGTTCCGCTGGTATGGTCATGGCTTTAGTGTTTTGGGATGCTGAGGGAGTCATAATAATAATAATAAATTTTATTTCAGGCATAGGCATAGGCCCATATTAAATATACATTAAAGACTAAGATACATATTAAAAATAATCTTAGAAACTAACACGATAACTTCTTCGTCGTGAGGCGCACTCTGGAATCGCTGTTCAGTCTTCCACGGAAGCGACGGAACACAACTCCCTTCGGCCAAAACTCCTCTCTCGTGAAGGTAATAATGATCGAATACCTGGAAAAGGGAATCACTATTACGGGCTCCTACTACGCTAACCAAATACGCAGATTGAGAGAGGCAATCAAAGAAAAGCAGCGGGGTAAACTTCGAGCTGGCATCCTGTTTCACCAGGACAACGCACCGCCCCACAAGGCCGGCGTTGCGATGGCTGCCATCCGTGATTCAGGGTTCGAATTGCTGGAACACCCCCCATATTCGCCAGACCTAGCCCCCAGCGACTTTTATCTCTTTCCACGGCTGAAGGAAGATCTTAGAGGCAACAAATTTTTAAATGGTGGCGAGGTAATGGCCGCTGTGGAGGCATTTTTGGAGGATCAAGAAAAAGATTTTTTTTAAAAGGAATTCGTGGTCTGGAGAAACGATGGTCTAATTTATTATTTTTTTATTTATTTATTTATTACTAAAAACATGAGATACAATTATAAAAGCAAAAACATTGCTCCACAAAACTGCTTTCGCAGTTTGACTGCAGAGTCAAGTAGGTAATCTATTACTCACTAATAATTAAATACTAGGTAAATACTCATAATAAGTTAACCAAATAATTATGTAGTTTTCTTTTAAAAGTACCCTTACTTTGCTCGTGTCTAATATCTGAGGGCAAGCTGTTGAGGAAATACGGCAAGCGCTTGCGGAGACATCTATCTCCATAGTAGTTGGTTACCCTCGGCACAACATACTTGCCATCAGACACTGACCTTGTAAGACAAGCAGGGTTTTTATGCAACTCCAGGAGATCCTGTTTGCCATAATTATTTACCGCTAATAAGAACTTATGTTTAAGACTAGCTGGAAGAACCTTACAAATTTTAAATAATTGACTATAATCTTTCTTACATTTATCTTTAGTTTTATTATTGACTAGTAACTTTAAAAATCTAATTTGAAATTGCTCTATTTTATTTAAATTGGTTTTAAACGTTAATCCATAACAATCGAGGGAATAACTAATTATAGACTCTATAAGGGCTTTATATAAACATTTTAAAGTACTTAAAGGAACTTTAAATTTTAAATAGTAAAATTTACTCAATAGGACTCTAAGCTTGCTCCAAATATAGTCTATATGATGAGACCAAGAAAAACTTTCATCTACTTTCAATCCAAGGTAAGTCACACAGTTTGTCCGCTCAATGTGCGTACAATTACAAAAACGTTGATTATCGTGAAAACATGAAAAGTCGTGTATCAATAACGGAACCACCGTACTACTAATATCAAGATACGGCGAGTGAATTAACATGAACTTGGTTTTGTCTACGTTGATAATAATTCCGTTATCATGGGACCATCGTATAACAGCGTCAATATCCTGCTGCACTAAGCGACAGGCGTCAGGCAGCGCACCCGGACTGCTGGCACGCAGCACGCACAGGTCATCCGCGAACATATGCGCCGAGCAGTGCCGCAGTACTCCACAAAGACTATTTACATGCATCAAGTAGCTCACTGGGCCGGCACAGGAACCCTGCGGCACCCCGCACGTCACCTGACGCCCCTCACTCAGCTCAGAACCAACTTTAACGCGATACGAGCGCGCAGTGAGGTAGTCACGGAACCACGGGTTCAGTGGCTGCCCCACCCCGCACTCGCTCATGGCTTCCAAAAGGGTATCGGTTTCTAGCGTATCGAATGCTTTAGTGAAGTCGAAAAAGACAGCCACAACTACTTGTTTATTGTCTAAATACGAATTTATCTCATTAGTAAAATCTGCCAGTAAAGTATCAGTACTTTTTCCCCGCTGGAAACCATGTTGACACTTATTTATAATGTCGTTACTATTAAGGTATACACCAAGCTGCAGAATAATACACTTTTCTATTATTTTGTCAATACTAGATAATATTGAAATAGGCCTGTAGTTGGAGAAATTCTTACGACTACCCTTCTTGAAAATTGGTCGAACAATGGCCTGCTTGAGTTCAACCGGGTACCTACCAGTGCTTACAGACAAATTTATCATTTTAGCTATAACAGGACTAACCTTATCTGATACTGCTTTCAAGTCAGACATGCGTATAAGATCACAACCTGGAGACTTCTTAGTACACATTTTATTAAGTATTTTCATAACGCTTTTTGCTTTCACAGGTTGCCATCTCATACACCTGTCCGCTCTTTTCACATAAGTACTTCTGCAAAGCCATTTGTCGTTGCACACATGTTTAACGCGGTCAATTTCACTAGTAAATGTTTCAGCAAACTTATTACATATCATTTCCACACTTCCATTTTTATCCATATTATTAATTATCTGTACATCTAGTGACTTCTTATCATTACCCAGCAAAACATTAATTTTATCCCATATCTTTTTTATATTATTGTTACAGTCCAAAATAGATTTTTTATCAAAATCACTGCGCTTCTTAGCAATAGCTTTTGTACATTTGTTCCTATATTTAGTATAATCCAAACGTTTGATCATATTTTTAGGTTCTTCACTCCATATTACAAACAATCTGTCCCTTTCAGTTATCATAGCCTTCAAATTTAGACAAATCCACCCCTTACAATTCCTATTGGTTTTGCCAATAGTAATTGTCTTTAAGCAATCATTGTAAATGTTTTTAAAAATATCACAAAAAGATTTATACAACTGCTGAGGGCACTGAATGGACAACAAGTGCTCAAAGTCCGTTTCAAGTAGCTTTTCTCTAACTAGCCTGTTGTCAAGCACTCGGCGCCGCTCCGAAGGCGCCTGCGCCGCCAGAGCAGGCCTAGCGCGCTCCCACTCAACTGCTGCCGAAACACAGTAGTGATCAGAGATTTTATGAGTTATAACCGAAGAATGAATATGAGCAGTTTGCCCTCGGACATATATGTGGTCTAAGCAAGATTCTACTAAATTACCATTCAGAATTTCCCTACGCGTAACATCATAAATACATCTTATAAACCCATACTCAGCTAAAATATTCTCATATGTGATGGAGTGCGAGTTATTAGAGTTCAAAATGTCTATATTAAGATCACCGCAGAAAATCACTTTACAGTTTGAGGGCAGATTGTTAAGCATAGAAATTAATTCACCAAAAAACTGAGCTATCTTATTACCTTTAGGAGGTCGGTAAACAGAAATAATGTATATTAAGTCTCCATTTTTTCTAATAGTAATCGGTACACACTCGGCGGACACAGAAAAAGAAGAAGCCAAGGCACCCTCTACACCCGCAGCTGCAAGCTCTGCGCGCGAATAAACAAGAACACCACCGCCTTTGCGATCTTCACGAGTAAAATAATTCAACACGAAACCATTAATAGAAAACAATGACAACAATGAGAAGTTAACATTAGACTCTGTAATTATAATTATGTCAAAAAACATCAAGTAACTACCAAGCATTACCAACAGCTCATTGAAATTCTTCTTAATAGAACGAATGTTTACATGAAATATACAGAGGTCTTTACTCCTCACGAAGGAGTTCACAAATGTTTCAATAGTATTAGAACACACATAATTAACAACCCCCTGACCGTCTATGGCGTCGATGTTGTCTAATAAAGTGAATGTTAATTAATTATTTAAACCCAACAACATAAATAAAAGAGTTTCACTTGGCATTAAGGAGCTCAAGAAGCATGTCTTCCGACCTCACCCATGTGGCACTAACACCATCCTGCTTCTTAACCAATATTTTTCCATTGCTCACCCATATATATTTATAGACACCTCGCAACCGCTTTTTAGTGTTCCACAATAACGCACGTGTAGAGTGAGTGAGTTCCTCATTGATGTAGATCTTACTAGTAGCCGCTCCTCCAACAATCACACCACTCGTCACATCCTTCAACTTATGCTTCTTGGCCAGCCAGCCCTCGCGACTTCGTGCTCCTGCCGCCTTAAACTCGACCGTAATAGGAGCCGGCTTCTTATCAGGCTTCGATGTATATGCTCGCGCCACAGTGTCAATATCATCGCAACTCGCTTCGATCTCCTTGCCTATCTTCTGCACAATGGCCGATGTGTCTTCATCTGGCAGCTGCTCCACGCCAACAATTTCCAGCTTCAATTTGAGATTAGACTGCTCGAATTGCTCAATTTTTTGCTGCAACGCCACGTTACACTTCTCCAAATACACACACTTATTCTGCATATTACAGGCCATTTTCTCTAATTTGACAATTCTATTTTTCGATTGCTCATGCTCGGTCAAAAGGGTGTCGTATTTGTCCGAGAGAACGCTCATACTCTGCATAATCGCATTTAACTGCTTCTCAAGACCCGGCAGGACACTAACCTTTTTTAAAATGTCCTTAATAGCTTTATTTGAGCTAGCGGCCTTTTCACGCTCAGGCTCAGCCTCGTCTTCAGAATCCTCCTCACAGTTATTGCAACACAAGCGATCTCTTCCCGCCCGCATATCCGCCAATAAGCCCTTCACACAGCCCCTATGAAAAGTGCCCTGACAGGCACCTTGACAGATAAAATGCGATCCTTTTTTTGATAACACCTTCTTACATTTTTGGCACTCCATATCGTAGCAATACAACATTCAACAATAATGAAAGTGCGTCTAAGTGTGTAGACTTGCAAGGAGATTATGTAGAAAAATAATTTATTTTATTAAACATTGTATGTGTCTTTCATACTGATTATAATTACTTTTGGATCATCCCTCGTATTTATTTCTATCTTTACTTATTTATTTACACAAGCGATCTCAGAAACGGCTTCGAAGGAATTTGGAATACAGAGGTAGGTATACGGGGGCGACACATATCTAAGAAAACTCATTTTAGCTATTTTCATTTTTCATCACCTTAAACCAGCCTAGCCAAAATGCCCCACATTATTTATTTGCATGCCTAAAGAACAATTACAAAAACCTACCTAAGTGAAGTTGTTGTACTTGAATTAACTACAAATACATGAAAAGTCCCACTGGAAACTTCGTAGGAGAAATTCGTTTTAAATTTTTCATGAAATTTCTCGAAAATTTCTGGGAACTCTACTGATATTATGAGATTGTTCTGCAATTTGTACTTACATTGTTGAAGTTGACATTCGACGCGGCTTTCAAAGCGCAATCACATCTCGCTCTGAGACGAAGGTAAAAATAAATATAAGTAGTTTACTTTTTTTTTTCATTTAATAATTATTTGTTTATTCAGAAAAGAACAAGTTAAAATATTAAAAATAAACTACAAATAGCATTTAAATTTACAGAAATAAGAAAAATTAAAGCTAAAAAATAACCTAAAAACCTAAATTAGGGCCTTTCGGAAGGGTTCCCATCACGCAGGCAGCATTCCCTCGCTGTATGGCAATAGCCAGTCTTTGCGCGAGAAAGCTGCCGGCGCGAGGGTCTCCCGTTGCCTCCCTTAAGCGCTTCCCTAGCTCCCTGTGGAGCCCCAGCGCCCCTTTGCCCCATGACCCCATAGTCTCCACCCCGAAGGCCACAAACTCATAGCTCGAGCCCAGGCAGCTATATTTATTAGCCTTCAGGCGCTCTCGGGCGTCGGCTGCCGCTCCGGCTCGACGGCTGGTCGAGGGGAGATACGACATCGCCATTGTGTCGGTGCACGTGGCGTCCCACATAGTTTACATTGTCTAAAGTTCAAAGTTCAATAGAAATGAAACGTTTGCTGTCAATTGTATATTGCATTATTATGTTTCTAACAACTTAATTTGCATTGGAGAACAAGTTGAAATGACTTCGGTGGTAGGCCTCATTTGCATAGAAAGGGTTCTGAAACGTGAAACATGCTTTTATCTACATTGTATGCTGGTGTAAAAAAATAATGTTGTTCATTGTTTAATATAGAAGGTGAAAAGTAGGTACCTAGTAATTTTTATTGATTTATTAAAGATATTTTTTTGAATAACGCACTCAATAATTATACTTCTAAGGCACCAGTCATTGACAATTTAAGACTCAAGTTATAGACCCTCGAAACCTTATGACATCCATATCCATATTATCCATATATATTTAATATTATAAATGCGAAAGTAACTCTGTCCGTCTGTCTGTAACCTCTTCACGCTTCAACCGCTGGACCTATCGAGATGAAATTTGGCATGAGTTGGGGTCCCGGGAAAGGACATAGGCTACTTTTTATCCTGGAAAAACGCATAGTTCCCGCGGGAACGCGATAACCGAATTCCACGCGGGCGAAGTCGCGGGCAGAAGCTAGTAAATAAAAAAATCATACAAATTGACCTAGCCCCAAGCTAAGCAAAGCCTGTACTATGGGTTCTAGACAACGATTTATTCAATAAAATTGATATTTAATCATGAATGAATGAATAAATGAAATGTTTATTTGCTGAATATGGTAATACAGGTGGTTCTTAAGAATTACGTTTTGAAATTATACATAATAATAATACAACATACCCACAAAAATATATTAGAATTTTAATAATACTTATTAAGTACAAAAGAGCTATTTTTTAGGAACTTATAGATGGTCTGCCATGAATTAACTTAAGTGTCCAAGACTTACCTTAGACTATCTTCCGCCATTTCGTGCTGATCCAGGAAAATTGTCGTTTGAAAGTTTGGACACGTATCCGCGAAATCCGGTAGTTCTGTTTGTTTTGCAGGCTTGTTCATGATGTTGGCCTAATATTTAATCCAAGTTTGTGAACTCAGGCGCCGAACGCAACTTTGTCAAACATAAAAAAAAACCGAGAAAATTTCGGCCGCTTTTCATATTTTGGCGATTTTGACCCTAAAGGACTAGTTTTTGATACTACCTTCTCAGGACGTTTTTAAAGAAGACTAAATTTGCTATAATATGAATCCAGAACCGTCTCTGTGTACGCAATAGTTTATGAGATAAATCTTTTCAGAATTCAGCATTTTTCAGAACTTCATAATATTTTAGAAGTCATCGAACAACTCTATCAGGATGTTTTTCCAATTACCTTGAACGGATTGTGCTAGTGTTGCTCGTGAGGAGTCACGAATTGGAGTCACCTGCAGAATTTTCATGTCCTACTAGCTTTTGGAGGCGCATAATCATCAAAATTTAAACTCCCGTTTTTCCCGTTCCCGTAAGAATTTTGGAAAATCCTCTCGTAGTGTGCCATGTCAATCAATGTCAAATTTCAGCTTCCTAACCACCATTAGTTTTGGCTTGTTCTTGGGATCCTCTTAAGACTCCAAATCCTGTTTAAATGTGATTAAATAGGTACGTCAATTAGGCAACGGTACACCCTTGTCACACTAATACGAGAAAGTGGGCGATATGTTTACCGAACCAACACCCACCAAGCTGTCTATAAATACTCTCTAAATAACTTGTAAGACCCTTGAATAAACAAGTCGTCAGAGGAGTTCAAATATCAAGTCAAATATTTTGCCATTTGCCTCAATATGTATTTACTTACCTACCTTTTGAAGAAGGTTGTTTTTTTTTTACTTGTACAAACGTACTTATACTTGATATTGGTAGCTGAAGAAATTACCTAATACTCCCATTACCTTCGTTTCTAGTGTACTTATTCGTTCCATAATTGGGACACTTGTTGAAGAGTTAAAGACATTTTTCGTCATTTTGTTAGTGGTAGGACCTGGTGCTGGGTCCGTCCGGGGTAATACCACCGTCTTTCCCCGTTAATCTGCCGCCAAATAGCAGTGCTTGCACTGTTGAGTTCCGGTAGGGAGTTAAGGCAGTCGGTGTAATTTCTGTCACAGAGGCGTTCCATCTTAGGCCTCAGGGTACCTAGGCAACGCATTCGAGATCTTATATGGTTTCTTAATGGGGGATCATAGGATTTCGGTGTCCATGAGCCGCTGTGACCACTTACCATCAGGTGGGCTGTGCGCTCGTTTGCCTTTACCATTGGTATAAAAAAATATAACTAATACTAATAGAAACATGCTGGCCATGTGATTCTCGTAGTACTTATTATTTTTTTCATTCTTGTGTTAGTTGTGTTGTTAGGATATATGGGTCATAATGAAATACTCAATTAACTGAATTAACGATAATAGTTAATCGTTCATATTATTAGGAGAGTCGTGCGTTGTTACTGCTTCGATACAAGCGAGAGAGTACCTCGGCCATAGGAAATTCTATGTGGCTGATTGTATAAAAACGTAGGGTCTCTTAAGTGGCAAGCAAATAGTTTCGTGTGTGAAAGAGAAACCTCAGTAGAGCATTAAACAAAGGGAGACAGATTTATTTTTTCTAATTCCAACATGTGTTACATTGAAGGCCGGGTCACCTTTTGTCTTGTCCAAAAATGTCTCCGTTAAATTAATTTTTCCGTAAATAACGATTATAGGCCTCATATCCAATTAATAATTAATGATATGATTATTTACAAACAGAACAGAAAACAAGTAAGTACTTATAAGAATAAAGATCATTAAGAAAATCTATAACCTAAAATACATCAAACTTTTGCGATTTCGTGCGTTTCATTGAATCCACCAGATGTGGGGTTTATTTTCAACTAGCTTCTGCTAGCTGTGGAATTCGGTTATCGCTTAACCTATGCCCTTTCCCGGGACTCCAACCTATCTCCATCTAAATTTCATCCAAATCAGTCCAGCGGTTGAAGCGTGACGAGGTAACAGACAGACAGACAGAGTTACTTTCGCATTCATAATATTAGTATGGATTTTCAAACCCTACCCTCATTAATTAGGGCCCTCGCCCACGGCCACTCTTTGTAGCGATGCTGCCGCGCTACTCATATATTAAACTCGTAAGCATAAATGTTCCTCAAAATGAGATTCACGTCCGTCAGTTATTGCTTGTTTGTCATAATCTTTCTGTCGTTTCGTGAATCGTTTTTGCCCCCGCGATAACGGCGTATGCTTAGAAATCTACAATGTTTTCTCTATATGTAACAGTTTTTCTAAGAACCTGGTAATTTTTTTTCTCCTAAAAAACAAGAAAGAACAACAAGAAATAGACGATTGGCCAGTTACAGCAATTACATTCCAACATGTCAAGATATTACCATTCCAACAAAGTCTCGTAATTTTTAGACTATAACTTTTGGCAAATTAATATCAGACGCCAACAATCAAGATAGGTACCTTATAAAGATATAATGTTATTGTTTTCTGAATGAACAGTATTTTGGTCATGTGATTTATTCTTATCAAGTTATGAGTAAGCACATACGATTTGAGAGGAAATACTCCGCATAGTCAAACTGACATTCGATCAAATTAATCACCGAGTAAAAGTAGTTTGCGTGACTTGGCTCCACATATACAAAGTGGGCGGAGATCACTTGTCGCAATCAAAGAGCTGAATACAAACTTATATTTGCAGTTGATGGCGCCACAGTCGGATAAAGTTGGATCAAATTATTGGGCCAATGCGAGCCAACTAGTCAGCTAAATACAGGGAAACTTAATATTACAGTGACATATTGCATATGTATAATCATAAGTGGTAAAACAGTGCGTTCCAAACATTGGCTTGTGTTGTCTCGATGTATAATAAAGTCCGCACTATATATCAGATTCTTCTAGTTCTAAATTCATCCACACGCAAAACAAAGTTGGTCGCGGTGACATAACAGAGCAATGAAATGCAGATTGGAATGGATGAGTGTTGTTTCATATGTTAGTTTATACTGAGTCTTAAAGGAATGGAAATAAGATCGGAGAGCTATATGGATGTGGTAGGGTATTCGTTCTTATTGTAGACCAATTCAAATTTTATTGATGACTGACGTGAAAATGATACGAAGATTTGAAGTACTTACTACAACAGCCTATTTACGGCCCACTGCTGGGCACAGGTCTCCTCTCATCACGAGAGGGTTGGGCTATAGTCCCCACGCGGGCCCAGTGCGGATTGGGGACTTCACACACATCCTTGAATTTACTTCGCAGATGCGTGCAGGTTTCCTCACGATGTTCTCCTTCACCGAAAAGTTCAGTGGTAAATTCAAATTTGAATTTCGCATATAAATAATTTCAGAGGTGCAAGCCGGATTTGAAAAGCCGTGGTGGCCTAGTGGTTTGACCTACCGCCTCTCATGCAGAGGGTCGCGGGTTCAAATCCGGCTTGCACCTCTTGAAGTACTTATTCCTAAATATTTCCAATTGCATTCGATATGATTTGAATTTGAATAATTACTCAAAAATATTACTTAAGTATTTCTTCTTACTTGCAGAATTTTCATCAACCAACCTTTTTCTCAAGTACCGATTTCGGTAACTTCGCTTTCATCGCAAATCGAGACTATTTCCTAAAGGAAATAGAGCGGCAGTTAAATAAATGTTAATATGATTTATTCATGACGTGACTTATGTCACCTCGATTTGCGGGAGATACGCAATCTCGACGCGAATTGCGGGGTGTCAACAAAATGGTGTCGTACCCTAATGTGAGCCGGAACATGTGGGGCTGACATTCACGTGCAGATTTCATATTATTTTATTGTTTAAAACGTCTGTTACAAAAGGCAGTTTAATTCTTCGGATAAAATAAAAAAGAACTTAAAGCTCTCTGTTCCAGAATTTAAATGATTATTGTTAATTGAAATAGATATATTTTAACTTTGTAACCGTAAGAAACATTGTGCCCCGTGAATCAAATAATAATTTAAGTCATCCATGAAAATCCGAGATGTTGTCGTACAGTAAAAAACTTTTTTTTTATAATCCTTAATGCACAAAGAGGGACATGTATGCTACAGATTAACTTTTCTTGCTGGAAGGTCGATCAAAAGTGGTTCCTTGGTATATTATTACCTACGGCAACGATTTACTTTAAACATCGAAATCTATATTCAAATTCAAATCAAATTCAATCATTTATTCAGCAAATTGGCCACATAGAGGCACTTTTACACGTCAGAAAAAGAATTTAAAAGCGCTTTCTACACGAATTGCTTGAGAAGAAGCGCCGCAACAAACTCAAGCAGAAGGCCTTTTTTCAAAATTTCCACATTATATTTTTAAAATATACATACCCGTACTAAAATTACATTGAACGGATGTATAGTCCCTAACTTTAACTTAAATCTAAGATCTTAGAGATGTATGGCCCGTGTGGGGACTATAGCCCAAACCCTCTCGTGATGAGAGGAGGCCTGTGCCCAGCAGTGGGACGCAAATAGGCTGTAGTAGTAGTAGTAGTAGTAGTAGAGATGTATAGTCTCCAAGGGTCCAGAAAAAAACAATTATGGAGATGGCCTCCATTGTCAAATAAATATAAATCCCATAGATGTCGACAGTCTCAAAATGTCATTAACTAATGAAATACATAATGTATAAAAGAGTTCATTAATACATGTCAATAAGGACATGATGAGGTCTCTCGCTTAAAATGTTTGACTTAGTAATATATTTAAAGCTATTGATTATTTTTAAACGTCCCGGCAAGCATGAACAGACCGGACCCTATAAATAAACCAATATTACAAAACTCTCGAAAAAATCCACGTAACCCCTGATTTTCCTACTACTTATTAGGGAATTCTGCCAACTTACAGGGCAATGGTGTATGTATGGGGGGGGGGGGGGCTAGAGCGCTTAAGCCCCCCCCCCCCCTAAATCATCAAAGTGTACCTACTTACTCGCTGTCACCTCGCGTCAAGTAGTCGCCACGTGCATGCCGCCCTTTAGCTAAGGTACGCCAATAACGCGGCGTCTCGCAACCTTGACGACGTGTCGCTCCTCGCCCCCATTCATGCTGCGACGGCCCGCCGAAACGGACCGGTGACACATCGCTTAACTGCCAACGGACCGCTGAAATTATAATATGCATACGAAATTTTACGATCGCTTATGTGCACGGATCCGGTGACCACTAACCAGGTGGTCTAACTTATCTCTACTACTATTACTTCAGCCTATTTGCGTCCCACTGCTGGGCACAGGCCTCCTCTCATCACGAGAGGTTTAGGCTATAGTCCCCACGCAGGCCCAGTGCGAATAGGAAATTTCACACACATCTTTGAATTACTTCGTAGTGCAGGTTTCCTCACGATGTTTTCCTTCACCGAAAAGCTCAGTGGTAAATTCAAATTGAATTTCGCACATAAGTAAATTTAGAGGAGCGAGCCGGAATCGAACCCCCGACCCTCTGCATGAGAGGCGGTAGGTCGAACCACTAGGCCACCACGGCTTATCTTAGGCCACCACGGCTTAACTATAGTTACTATAGTTTTTATTTATGTATTGCAAATTAAAACCATAAAATACACTACATTCTCGTTAATAGGCTGCGCTACTGATAGATATTATAGTCCCCACCCGAGCCCTGCGTGGATTGGCGCATTTGAATTATTATGCAGACACATGTTTTCCTACAATGTTTTCCTTCACAGAAAAGTTTAATCTTCATTATAGTTTCAGCCGAAAGACGTCCACTCCTGGACATAGCCTACCCCAAGGCTTGCCAGTTGCTACTACCGACAACACACACGCACACACACACACACACACACACACTACCGACTCATTTCAAAATTGAAATTCGCATGCATAGAAAAGCTAACCAAGATTTGGACCCTTTGTGCTAGAGGCGACAAGTCAAATCATGCTTCATGAAAAATTTCAGCAGCTTTTACGATTCTCAGTTTTTTCCATTACCTTTTTAAATTTTTAAAGGACCTTTGCAATACGAAACAAAAGCTCGATATTACGAGTACGTCAGTTCATTTTACCCATTTCTTTCGGCGGGTAGCATTTTATTTCACTTCTTTATTTCTACTGCTTATCTTATAGGTATTTTAAACACGCTTAACTTGTATATTTCTCTGATTATTTATTTATTTATTTATTTATCCAAGCGATCTCAGAAACGGCTCTAACGATTTGGACGAAATTTAGGATATGGAGGTTTACGGGGGCAACAAATCGATCTAGCGAGGTCTCATATCTGAGAAAACTATTTTCACCCGAGTAATGCTCATCGCCCAAAGAACTATGCAGACGATGATTACGCGCGGTTATACGCACTTAAAATATCACCTTAAAAAAAAACTTTTCTTTTGAAAATTGGCCGCAATCATCTGATATCTTAACCGGAACTTAATCACCGATCACCCCCACCAGACCACCGGCCTCCGTTGCCAAATGATCAGTCAATCGGAATTGGCACGGGAACGCCCACGTCGACCTCAATCAGTATTAATTAGATCAGTCGATCTCCGAGGCCCATATAGAGTGCGCAGTACCAATCAGAGGTATCGCTTTACCTGGAAGTGCGAAGGTTAGTGGCTGGTGGGGAGAAATGGCATAATTTTAATCTCAGACGGGAAAAGTTTTTTTCACGCGGCCTGTGCGGCGTCTCGCGGTTGAGAAATCTGCAGCTAGGTCAGGGCCTGATGCCTTGAAGTCTGTCACCTTCAGGCTTATAAACCAATGTTTCAACATTAGGGATCGGTAACACCTTGATGACATCTCTTGTGTTATCTAGTGTTGGTGTTGTAGGTATCTAAGTGGTAGTGACGGTTTTATTGGCCTTTCAGTTTAGCGTGGGCTTTGTAGAGGACCGTCAGCCTGGTCCTATAGCGATAAAATGCTCTTTTCTTATGACAATATAAAATGCGTAGTCGATTATGCTGGCCCTCGTAAATCTTGTGGGTTGGTAAAATTTTACTTCGATTTAGCGATACATTGTAGGTTTCCCATTCGCCTTTGGAGCCTGATTGCTAAACGAATTAGAAGATTGATGGCTTATTGATGTACCTGTCATATTTTAGAGGTGATTATACTTACGACGGCACACTGGCTCATCTGCAAAAATTCTATACCACCTGCGTTTTAAATACTGTACATATTAATACAATCTATCATTGTTTGGTTAGGGAAGACACACGGGTTGGAACCTATGCTTTTATGTGTTGTCCATAATTAATATTCCAAAATTTTAAGGTCTTTTCCAGAAAACCAAAGTCATAGTTGTAAGCAGAAAACGTAGGTTAATTTTCTTTATCGAATATCATGAAAAGAAAGAAGAAGAAATCTAAAAAAGAATGGTATCAAATTAGATTGTTTTTCAAATTGGACTCGTAACGGAAGAATGTAAAAAGGACCATTAACTTGGGCGTCCATTTTTACGTAGCAAAAGGGATACGCAAAAACGGAGGGGCATTACTATCGCTGTTTCCGTATCATGAAACATTACACTAATGCTAAAGGTCAGTTTTTACATTAGTATTGCTTTTTCGTGTATGTATCTTCGCTTTTATTATACAGGCAATTAGAAGAAAATAATATGAATGATACTGCTCGACCTACATCTCAGCTTTGAGTAGATATTAGGTATATTTATATTCGGTGAATTCAAACATGGCGATCCCACGAGTCGAACAAAGCGATGCGCTAAATCTTTTTTTGTTTGCACTGCTTAACTTTGGAATTCCCTCTCTGCGTTTGTGTTTCCCAGTTCCTATAATCTTGGTGTGTTCAAGACTATTTCATTTATGATGCAACCCTTAGGTTAGGAGTTTATTTTAATTTCAATTTTAGGGCAAATACCTTCGAACTCCTACTACTAGCAGTTGTAGTAGTAGGAGTTCGAAGGTATTTGCCCAACAGTCGGACATTCAGCCAGGCTAGAAAAAAATAGCAGCAAAAAGTTCTTTGTAAATTTTATACATTTAAATTCTTCAGGTCAGAATCACGACACTTGCTTCACGAAATTAAGTTTTGTAGGATAGGTTTTAATATGGATTTCCGATGGTCGTTTTATTTCAAGACAAAGTATCCCCAGCTTGTAAGTAAATAATGTAGGTAAACAGGTCTCATCTCATCTCGTGAGTGACAATAAGTCTGCGGATTTGTGATAAATATCTTACTTTCTCTACCTTCTTATCGAACAAAAGATCCTTTATTTACGCTAATTGGAAAAGGTCCTTTTGAAATAAAGCGTTTGTATTTATTTACTTCTGTTCGGCTGGGTTTTTCGGTCAATAGCTTTTGCTCACGTCTTTGTTTGAGACATCGTACTAAAGTACCACATTCTGCATTCATTGAGCATTAAGTGCGCCATTTGTACATATTTGTTTTCTTGTGCAAAAAAGTTTAAATAAATCAATAAATTTTTCCAACCTATATCACTTTCAGGGAATATTTTTCACAATTAGTTTATTTATATACCGACGACCGGATTGGTCCAGTTGGTAGTGACCCTGCCTTCTGTTCCGACGGTCGCGGGTTCGAATCCCGCTAGGGGCAAACTTTGTGTGATGAGCACGAATGTTTGTACTCGAGTCATGGATGATATCCATATCCATACTAATATTATAAGTGCGAAAGTAACTCTGTCTGTCTGTTACCTCTTCACGCTTCAACCGCTGGACCTATTTAGATGAAATTTGGTGTGGAGATAGTTGGAGTCTCGGAAAAGGCCATAGGCTACTTTTTATCCCGAAATAACGCATAGTTCCCGCGGGAACGCGATAACCGAATTCCACGCGGGCGATGTATGTATATATTCCTCTATATAAGTATTTATATCCCCCAAGGCGCCTTGGGGGAGGCCTATGTCCAGAAGTGGACGTCTTTCGGCTGAAATGATGATGATGATATTGAAGTTGCATCGTTGTCTAGCATCCATAATACAAGCGTTGCTTAATTTGGGCCTAGGTCAATACGTGTGAAATATCCCAATTCTTTTTTTTATCCCTCTCACGGTCTTAATCTCCATACCTTTCTGACAGACACACGTATTTCCATTTAATAGAATAGAACAGAAATGCATGAAGTTGACAATCGTAATACTTCCACAGATATACAAACATGGCACAAAATGTAACGGTGTTGACAGGGTCCCACTCAGCATAACCCTAAGTGAAGAAAGTCATTTATAATATTAATAGACGTGCAATTGGGCGAACAATTTTGCAAGCCACTTTCCTTTTGCTTGTGTACCTAGTACGCGTAAATAGTTGCGTAGTAGTGTAGTAGGTAGTGGTAGAAGATACGAGTGAACTACAATAACATGGCCCGCCCGTCCAAATTACTTTTTTCATTATAAGTTTAATCACATCTTTACGAAATAATATAAAAGCATTGATCTTATTATAAGTAAAGATTCACAATCATCATCATCATCATTTCAGCCAAAAGACGTCCACTGCTGGACATACATAGGCATATTCACAATCAGCCGGAGAAAAATGGCCAGTTTGGCGCTCAGGAAATTTGACACTTAAGTCTTATAGTTAAGTAGTAGTTAGTTAGTAGTCTTTTTGTTAGGTTTACTTTTCTATAAAATATTTATCTTGACACATATTATAAACATGCGTTATTAGTATATTGGAACGTATTTTCTAATGTCAGTTTGCTCCATGTACTTTGACATATTCTGTTAGGCACTGTTCCTCCATATGTTATTAGGTCAATGCCATAACGCTATATACACAAACGTATAGGAAACGTCGTGCAAATGTTCCATCTAATATAAGATTTGAGAGATAAAAAGTCAGCCCGGAAACTGCTTAATTTGAACGCGGTCTTAAGCGGGATAGCTCGACAGAATTTGGAAGGCGCGTTCACTAATATGAGTACTTACACTTTTGGACTTCATTACAACGGATTAAGGTAAAAAAGGTGTGTACGTATTGGCGAACTCAACTGTAGATAGGATGCGTACAGGAGTAGGTTCTTACTTTTATATTACTCTCCAGATTGTGACATTTGCAAGGCAACACGTACAAGTGGTAAAATGGAGCTCTTCTTAAAGTTTTTATGGGCCACTGGAAACTTCTGTGTAATAACATCTGTTTTCTTAGAAGATGTTATTTTCGTTTTATATTCAAATCTCTTGTAAAACTTAGAGGACTTCTATACAGGGCTTAATCTTATATACTTACTTTAAACGCGCTAATCTTGTACATTTCTCTGCCTGTTTATCTTATAGGTACTTTAAACGCGCTAATCTTGTAAGTATATTTCTCTAATTGTTTGCTTATTTACTAGCTTCTGCCCGCGACTTCGCCCGCGTGTAATTCGGTTATCGCGTTCCCGCGGGAACTATGCGTTTTTCCGGGATAAAAAGTAGCCTATTTCCTTTCCCGGGACTCCAACTATCTCCATGCCTCATCTCAATCGGTCCAGCAGTTGAAGCGTGAAGAGGTAACAGACGGAAAGTCAGACAAACAGAGTTGCTTACGCATTTATAATATTAAATATGGATATTGATTTATGCAAGCGATCTCAAAAATGGCTCTAACGATTTGGACGAAATATAGCGTAAATAGCGGAATATAGCGGTTTACGGGGACGACAAATCGATCTAGCTATGCCTCATGTCTGAAAATACTCGGTGTTAGCTATTTTCAGGGCATCCAGGTAGGTACTTGTTCTTTATCTAATCCGATATGAGTCAAAATTAATAGTACATTACAGACCTAGGGTGGTGAATTCGTAAATGTCCCAGATCGCAGGTTTCTGAGGCCCGAACCGAAGGTGAGGGCCATAAATATGCGATCTGGGGCTTTACGAATTACCGCCCGTGGTTTGTCAAAAGTTTTACGTCTTGCCTTGGCCAATAAGTGAGATTTTCTCTCCGCGTAGCGGGCAGAAAATCCCACTTTACGGCCAGGGGTGATATAAAACTATTTTTCTGGCATTAGTTAGCAAAGTAGTAGGTTATCTGATGATAAATGATCACTGTAATCCCATGGACATAAGTTATCATAAGATTCTGAATGAGTGACGAACCTTGAGGACTAAGTTCGGTTTTAGACCGGTTAGATATGAGGCAAACAACTATCATTAATTAGTAACCGTTAATTTTAATGGGTCTAGAAACCGTGGCGGCCGAGTGGTTCGACCTACCGCCTCTCATGGCGAGGGTCGGGGGTTCGATTCCGACTCGCACCTCTAAGTTAACTTATGTGTGAAATTCAATTTGAATTTACCACTGAGCTTTTCGGTGCAGGAAAACATGGTGAGGAAACCTTCACGCATCTGCGAAGTAATTCAAAGATGTGTCTGAAGTCCCCAATCCGCACTGGTCCCGCGTATAGCCCAAACCCTCTCGTGATGAGAGGAGGCCTGTGCCCAGCAGTGGGATGCAAATTGGCTGTAGTAGTAGTAGGTGACGGTGGTCATATACCCTGTATCAGGTCGTACCAGAATGTTTCTGGATGTTGACGAGATGACTCGCTCTTCTTAGGTTTTATGTATGAGTGTAGCTCGACATTACCATTAGGTACATACATTATTATTTTCAAATTTAAGTCTTATTGACATTTTCACATTAATAACATAGAATGTAAGCTAATTGTTACTAACTAAAATATGGATTTACTAGCTTTTCCCCGCAACTTCGTATGCGCAGAAATATTAAAAAGTAAAATCCCGATTTTTCCCGTTCCCGTGGGAATTTTGCAAAATCCTTTCTTAGCGGATGCCTACGTCATAACATCTACCTGCATGCCAAATTTCAGCCCGATCCGTCCAGTGGTTTGGGCTGTGCGTTGATAGATCACTATGTCAGTCAGTCAATCACCTTTGAGTTTTATATATTTAGATATTGCCTGAAAATAAATTATTTTTATTTTTTTACATTTCCTATTTATTATTCTTAGTTAAGGGCTCCACCCGATCTTTAATGATACATTCGACATACCTAAAAAAAAGTTATCCTAAAATGTTGCCTGTAACTTTTCTACCTTGAAGAAATTATAACTCATATGGAAAATTTTCCACCGTTTAATAGGTTCTAATTAAGCACGGTACACGGGAAGTTACGTAAAATAACGTCATTAAACCGTGTTTACCAGTTCCCGTCCTTAACCTATTTCCCGTGAATTGACAGGTGACCTCGTCAGGCACGGAGAGACAAAATGTGCACAAATTATATGTCAAGTAGGGTTATGGAAAAAAGGCATTAAACCTTGGAAATGAGCAATAATGAGCATCGACCGCCTAACGTTTGACTGCTGGACATAGGTGCAACTATTACGTAATAAAGGCCTTAATAAAAGGGTGTGGTAAGTGGTTTTAA
Source organism: Aethes cnicana (assembly GCA_963971205.1). NCBI lineage: Eukaryota > Metazoa > Arthropoda > Insecta > Lepidoptera > Tortricidae > Aethes > Aethes cnicana. The sequence goes on from OZ020282.1 coordinate 481,881, forward strand.
GAAACCATTATAGCTAGAGATCTTCTACTATCTAAAGTCCCGCGCCATCACATTTCAAAACGTTTCATTGTATTTAAAAAGCACCACCAACACTCTCAACACATGTGCGCGTGCTGAGACAGCTATCAGCTATGCGTTGAGAGTGTTGGTGGTGCTTTTTAAATAATAATAAAAAAATGAAGCGTTTTGAAATGTGAAGGCGCGGGACTTTAGTTAGTAGAAGATCTCTACTAAAACCTGTGGCGAGGCGCCACGTGCTTGAAACAGCCTAGAAGTAGTGAAACACTCTTACAACTTCAATAAGCTATTTTAATTAGAATATAACTTGCTTCTGCCCGCGACTTTGTCCGCGTGGAATTCGGTTATAGCGTTCCCGCGGGAACTATGCGTTTTTCCGGGATAAAAAGTAGCCTATAGGGATAAATTATATACAAAAACCTTCCTCTTGAAACACTCTATCTATTAAAAAAAACCGCATCAAAATCCGTTGCGTAGTTTTAAAGATTTAAGCATACATAGGGATATGCGACTTCGTTTTATACTATGCAGTGATTACGATATGCGTTGTTTACATGAAAAGCAGGAAATTTTCGACATTTGACGTAATATTACTTTTTCTAAAAACGAGTTATGTCTTTGGGCAGTGAGACTCGTTGGACGCCTCAAACCCATTTGCAACAAGCTGTTAACTTCGGGTTAAGGCATTCACTGCCACTTCTTTTTACGAACTTTCGCCAGGTGCCACATCTGTAATTAAGGGAACATTGCAACGCAAATGTGCGTTCAAGGCACTGCGGGAAAGTCAGCAAAACGCATATATGCATCGGTGGCAGTGAATGCGTTAACCGCTTAACTGAGATTTATTTGTATGAATCAGACGTGGGTTAAGAGGCTAACCCGAGGTTAGAGGCTTGGTGCAAGTAGGCCTTAGAAGGTTAAAACTTGACGATGCGACGAATTTATAGATTCCTGATTTTTGAGACAAACTTAAGAGAGAAAGAAAGTGAGACCTTTAACTGTGGTTGATTTAAATCGGGCTTATAGAGTATGCAGGTTGCAAGGGAATGTCAATTATTCTGAAATTCAGTACCTCTATAGATAGGTATTGCTATTTTAACAGTACCTAACAGAAGTAATGTTTATTGAATTACTACTACTACTACTACTGCAGCCTATTAGCGCCCCACTACAGCAGTGGGACGCTAATAGGCTCTGGGCACAGGCCTCCTCTCATCACAAGAGGGTTTGGGTTATGTCCCCACGCAGGCCCAGTGGGGATTTGTATTACTTCGCATTCGTCTATGCGTGCAGGTTTCCTCACGATGTTTTCCTTCACCGAAAAGCTCAGTGGTAAATTCTAATTGAATTTCGCACATAAGTACTTATATAGAGGTGCGAGTTGGAATCGAACCCCCGGCCCTCTGCATGAGAGGCGGTAGGTCGAACCACGAAATGATGATGATGACACTTAGATAACTAAGGCCTAGTGATCTATCACTTTCTCCGACTGACCTTAAAACCTTTTTTTCTAGGGTAATGCCCCCAGACATGGCGATCTCGATGCGTCACACCAAGCTGTCTGCAGAGGAGGCGGCGGTGCTGGCGGGCGAGGTCCAGAAGCCGAGCTGGGAGTCCAAGAACGAGGGCATCCACGAGAGGGTCAGCTTCGAGGACGCCATATGGGGCTTCGACCTCGCCGGCGGGGCCTACTACAACACGCCCCTAAGGGTTGTGGGGGTAAGGTTCTTCTTTAATGCCGTTTCCTGACCCAGCATCGTTAAATTGCTCATGTAAGATCATACTTTTCTAAGAAATATTATAAGTTAAAAATATGAAAAAGCATATGTTATATTTGATTATGTCACCCTTATATTGATAGCTTTCGTTACACGTTTCACGAAACTTCGCTCGATACAATTTCATTCCAAAGTAGCCTCTAACTCGGACCTTTAATCCAATTTACTCCAGTTTATTATATCAAACAGTGTAAAACTAAATATAACAGAAAACTTATCCATATAATATGCATACATTGACAGCTTTATAATTGCCATGTTTTTAGACGGTATTTTTATAGAAATTAATATGCGTTAAATACCAACTAAATCGGGCGTTTTGTGCGTAGCGCTTTCTCTTTCACTCGGTGCACGAGTGACAGTGACGGCAAAATGGGGTGTACTTTTTATATATTCGCCATTGTGTCTATGATAGTGAACACAGCCTATTTACGCCCCAATGCTTGACACAACCCTCCTCGTATAGAGACAATGCGACAAAAAAATACAAAATTGACATAATACTTCGTGGTTCCAAAGCAAATCGAAATTTTCGGAATATTCACAAACTTTGAATTGATGCAGAAATCTCGCCTACATTAATTAATTTTAAATAGAAAATTTATCAATGTTAGCTTATGTTATTTTTCTGTCAAAGTTTTATTTTTAATTAAGTTACAAATGGCTGTTCTGTGACTTTCATTTCATTTCAAAAAAGTTTTGTGAGGATAAACCAGTTCATACGACAAAAACTCACAGTTCTCTATTACTATCTATTACTTAATACTAGCCCGGTACAGGATAGCAAAAATTAGAAGGCGCGTGGATTAGGCAATAATATAGACTCTGCGTCAACGGCTTAAGTGCTTCCTCTTTTTTATGTCAATGGCACAGTCCTCCTGATGGTAAGTGGTCACTGCGGCCCCTGGAAACCGAAATCCTATGCGTTTCCTCATCCTCGAATGCGTTGCCTACCCTGAGGCCTAAGATGGAATGCCTCTGTGCCAGAAATTTCACCGGCTGCCTTAACCCCTTATCGGAACACAACAGTGCGAGCACTGCTATTTGGTGCTGCTATTTCCTCGCCCGTACTCTAAGTTGTGTCGTGCTATAAGGGAGTAGGAGAGTCGGTGATATTGCTAGCATCAGAAACAATATAATTATAAAAACTGTCAATTACATTACGGCGTACATCGGAAATAGCCAGGGAGCGTCAAATTTTCATATTTCGCCTGTACAGCGTCATCTAGATTTTACTCATGGAGTTCAATTCTGTATACAAGCTACCTAGGCAGTGACATCTATTATCGCATTTAACACTTATTTCGGGCATACGCTGATTTATTTGAAGGTAGTCATTCTAAGTTTACCTTACTTCTTCTATGCTAGCATATTGTTTAACTCTGCGTTCTGATCCTTCCAGGTGAAGAAAGGAAGTCGGGCGGAGAAGGCCGGTATCAGGCCCGGAGACCGGCTCAAGAGGATCAATGATATCGAAACCTCCACGCTCACCATACAGGAGGCCCATGAGATCATCGTCGAGTCCGGGGTGCATCTCAGGCTGGCCGTCACTGCGTGAGTGTTCAGTCTTGAAAATTGCACCGTCTGGTGTGTTCGCATCAAAGTAACCAACCAAACAACCTATATAACTTCGCCTTTGACATTATGGTTTGAATTGTATATCGTGTTCTTTCGTAGAATAAAGTGTTCTTTACTCACTTACTAAAAAAAGTTTGAATGTCATTATTATTAAATCAAAAATTGAAGCCATGGTTCCTATTAACAGATTCCGCTATATCTTATAGTTTATGACTTCTCCACACTGACCCATTTTGGATTGATCACTCTGCATGCCTATGCGCAGAAAGAGCTACTGCGTCATTTCTGACTGATGCCTTTTTTGAATGAGGAGTTTGCTAGAGATCAGAATATACCATTTCATAAAATAACTACATTTTAGATAAACTAAACGGAAGTATCCCTTTATAATTCTCTAATCATCAGTTATTTGAAAATCTTTTGATACACACTAACAAAATACGTGTTTCAGCTGTATTCTAAGCTACTTATGTGTGCAAAGGGTCTACCAGATGAGCCCGTGTTGTACTTATGAGAATGATACAGGCGGGCAGTGAAGTTTCAACTTCCGTGTAAATTACATTATCCTTCGCAAATCTGGTTTAATCTGTTAAGGAAAAGCTGATAACGGCATAACGGCACCGTCAAATTATTATAATCCGTGGCGGAAATTGGCACGCTTTGTAATTGTACCTTCATTCGTGGTGAGTTTTATGTTTATTCGACGTAAAAGCGATTTAATTCTAGGCTACAGCTCAAACCTTTCTATTATTTTTGTGTTGTATCTATATCTCTGTGTCGTTTGTCAAATAAATTGATTTCTATTTCTAAAATCAACGTTGTGGCTCCTAGCCTCAGCATCATGCTGAGCTGTCGGCTAATCGTTATTTTTGTTGTTTTTATATAAAGTGCCGTATAGTAGCCGTGGTGGCCTAGTGGTTCGACCTACCGCCTCTCATGCAGAGGGGAGGGGGTTCGATTCCAGCTCGCACCTCTTAGTTTACTTATGTGCGAAATTCAATTTGAATTTACCACTGAGCTTTTCGGTGAAGGAAAACATCGTGAGGAAACCTGCACGCATCTGCGAAGTAATTCAAAGATGTGTGTGAAATCCCCAATCCGCGCAGGGCCCGCGTGGGGACTATAGCCCAAACCCTCTCGTGATGAGAGGAGGCCTGTGGCCAGCAGTGGGACGCAAATAGGCTATAGTAGTAGTATATAAAGTGTATTTCTTTCATTTTTACGTCGAATAAACCATTCTTATTCTTATTTAATCAGGTCCAGTGTCTATAATTAAATAGTATCTTGACGACGCAAAAATATGGGTACCTATACGTTTGGCTTATGTGTTTGTGTATTTATGTGTCTGTATATGGCTTCGTAGGCCCGAAATGGATGAACCGATTGTTTTTTTTTTATTGATGGCAGATAAGTAATTTTGTATTATTTAAAAGAAAAATATTTTTCTTTTTTGCAGTCCCGAAGACGAGGAAGATGCCTACTTTTGCTATGAAGATCCAATTGTAAGTATAACACTTAGAACCACTAACCTCGGGTTACCCCTAAATTGAATAAAGTTCAATACAACTAAACCTGAGTTAAAAGAGGCCTTAACTACGCACATAATAAATAAGGATAAGCCAAGAGATCATTTTTAGAGAATATACAAATCGACTTATTTTTATACGAACTTTGTGAACTGTTGTTATGTGTCGGTGTGTAATAAATCTGTTGATCATAATTTAATTCATGGTGACATATACCTAAGTAGTTTTGTCATTTAAAGAGCTTTATTTGGAATTTAGCTTATTTTTATATTTATAAATTCGACTGAAGGTAATTTCGTTTTTATTTTAGGACACCGGTTATGATAGCGAGGAAGAGAGACGACGTGAAGAAGAAAGAGCTAGAAAGCGACAAGTGCACGCCAAAGTTGTAAGTTGTTTATCTCTTAATTCTGAAAGTTTGTCTACACTTATACGCATTTTTACATACGGCTTGTAGAATACTTCAGTGATTAAATTTTGAATTCTTTCAATGTGATTTTAAGTAGGTATGTGGATGATTTTATTCTCATCTGCCTGTTCATTTTTAGAGCTCATATTGGAGTCTGCAATGGCCGTGGGTCAGCAAAAGAAGAATAATATACAGAGAATCTAATTGCTTCATGGTGCCGAGCAAGTTCGAAGGTAAACACAGGTAATTTGTAGTGAAAATAGAAAAAGAAAAGAAAAAGAAAACTGAAACTGCAACTGATCAAAATTACTTTAATTTACAGAGATAAATTCCCCGTACAGCCCATGATTCGGACGAAAGATGATGTAGTTCTTAATAGTCCCCTTGGAAAAAATGAAACAAATGATAATTCACATAATGATACAACAGAACAAACACCTAAATTCAATGGTCAAGAACCTATCACAAACGGTATAGACCATAAAGAAAATGTACCAAATGGCATCGAATCAAATGTCACTGATGACACAGCTATTCTAGTAATTCCAGAGAAGGAAGAAGAGAAAATACAAGAAGAGACATCAAAAGTAAACGGATTAACGGATACTTCTGAAAAAGAGGACCCTAGCGTACTAGAAGAAGTTCTAGAAGAAGATATAAGTGAATTAGATTCTGCTGAAGAAGTTGAAGAGAAAGGTCAAATAGAATCAAGTGAAGAACTTGAAAATCATGATGAAATTATAAATAAGGTTTTACAAAATCATGAAATTTCAAAAGAAGAAGAAGATCGAATTTTAGATGGTGTTTTAAGTGACAGTGAAGTAGTTTCTCTTAATGAAAGATAAAAGACGAATGTGATTGAGACATAATTGTGATAGTACATAGATACGTACCTAGTTTTCAAGGTTATAGGTAATTCTCAAAAGTATATATATATGTATATAAGTGATATTTGCATACCTCATTTTCTTCTCTTTATTCTTTCAATCGTAACATAAGAATCAGGATAAATTATCTATTTTTTGGTGCTTATCATGCGTTGATATATTAAATTAGAACTCTGATAATACTTTAAGTGTATGAAATAAAAATATTTTTATAAATCCGCAATGCTTTCATTATCTTTTTACACTTCGTCGGCCGATGAAGCCGATGAAGATAGGCATTCGTCAGCCGGTGGAAATGAATTCGGATGAAATATTATGAGATGAGAGTTAAGTCTGCCGTAAATCCTCATAATACCCACTCATCATTTAATTTCACATTGCTATGTGTAGTGTAATATTACAACGGACGACCACTCAAATCGATCTGACCAGTCATTTCATTATTCTCTCTCAAGATTTCCTTTTTACAAGAAGTTCTCTTTTTCTGCCATCTATCAGATGGCACAGAGCAATTGGTTCTAAAAACTGTCAAAATGTATTGTTGAATATTAGTGGTGTTCATTCAATTTATATTACGATGATTAACGAACCATTACGTCACTACTCTAGTTTTAAAAATGAAAGGATGTGACACGTAATGACATGTCATCTAAAATGTCCTTACTTGTTTCTTTTTAGTTTGTATAGGTGGTCACAGTTGTCAAAAATTCGATTATTACATCACGCCAAATATAGTCTGTTAAATACAACTCTCAACAAATCTCAACTCTTCAACACTACAGCAACTTCTAATCAATATTTTGTTGGATCGTGCGGTGCATAAAAGCATTTACCTAGTACGTGACGGAACGGAATAAAACTACTACTACTACTACTACAGCCTATTTGCGTCCCACTGCTGGGCACAGGCATCCTCTCATGACGAGAAGGTTTGGGCTATAGTCCCCACGAGGGCCCAGTGCGGATTAGGGACTTCACACACATCTTTGAATTACTTCCCAGATGAGTACAGGTTTCCACACGATGTTTTCCTTCACCGAGAAGCTAGAAATAAAACTTCATGGAATAAAACAAAGGACAACGCCATTATTAAAAGGAAACAATTAGGCAAGTAAATCCAATTAAAAATGTAATTGGGGTTGAAATTTCTTTTGTGAAGATAATTTCTTTTGTGAAGGTATGCCTAATTGGATGATTTAATATCTATATTTGGGTTAAGTACCTATTATGTGGAATGTAAATTGACTGACAGCTCATTTTTTCTTGAAACAGGATTATCGGTCGTGGGTTGAAATCCAACCCACCAATAGATCTCTGATAGACATTTATGTGTGAAATTCATTTTTGGGGCAGCACTCCAATATCATGATTCTTCAAAGACTACAAAACGTGATACTAAGATCTATATCAGGACCACCATGGTTGGTCACCAACTCAGTGATACATGAGCATATGAAAATGCGCACAGTTAAGGAAGAAATAAGGATAGCTTAAACTTCCTACAAGTACCGGTTAGAGAACCACCCCAACCCACTGGCAGTGCAACTAACAACCCTGTCCTATAATAAGAGGCTGAAAAGGTCCGACATCTTGGACCTAGCCAACCATTAAAGGATAGCACAGTGATTGCTGCCCCAATGGGGGGAGCTATCGGAACGCCACCTAGCACTGAACACATTCGATTATAGTCTAACGACTGATCGCAAATGAGGAAATGAACAAAAAAACATCCATTGAAAATGTAAATGAAAATATTTATTCAGCAAATAGGCCACACCTGGGCACTTTCTTGGTCACTTTTAAATGAATCTAACAGAAATGAATTTACCAGCGCTCCAAGACCCATTGCTCCCATTTTAAACCCCATTGCCCCATTTAAAAATGAACCAGTAAACTTTTCAGTGAAAGACTGCAAAGTTTTAATATTATTTATCTTTCTGGTTTATTTTTTTATTATTATAAGCAAGCATTTGACCACGATCTCACCTGAAGGTAAGTGACGACGCGGTCGTAGGTGATACATGCTTACTTAGATAGTACCTGTTCGTTCACTCTCGACTTGAAAAGATCCAAGTTATAACTATCGCGGAAGAGACCGGCCGGTAGAGAATTCGACTCCTTAGCTGTTCGCATGATGAAGCATGATTCGAAGCGCTTCGTGCGCGCTGGAAGAATATCTACAACATAAGGATGGAATCTAAGACCACGCCTAGTCCCCGTAGTGACGAAATGGGGATGGTGGAATTAAATCAAACAATTCCCCCGCACACTCTCCAAAATGTATCCTATAAAATACCGATAAGCAGGTAACTTTACGTCGGTGATCGAGACTCTGCAATTTATTCTCCACCAGCTTCGAGTCACCAATGAGCTTCCTGGCACGCCTGTCAATTGCTTCAAGGGTAGCTAACTGGTACTTAGCGGATCCATCCCATAGGTGGCAGCAGAGGTTACTGAGATTGTGTTTACCCGCGTGGGGCCTGAGTAGGTACAAACCCTCTCGTGCTGAGAGGCCTGTATGCAGCACTGGGGCTTAGGTAAGTATAAACTGTTGAGGTGATTCTCAAAAATAGCTTTATGATAGGTACTAATATAGAAGAAGAAGAAAAACATTTATTCACTACGCACATTGAAGACACATACATAAGATACATAATAGACACAATAGGGATTACAAGAAATTAAGCAATAGACACAGTACAAAAAAAAGGGGATTACAAAAGAGCCTGTGTCCTCACGGCGGTGAAAGGGTGTCTGGCTCAGCATATGCTGAGGTGAGAAACACCTGCAGCGCTGATTTTCAGCCAGCAACCATTGTGTGACCCACGGAGCGTTATACAAATGAAGATAACAATATCTATAAGTATCAACAAGATAACCATTATATTCCAACGGGGCTTTGCATTTTGTGCCCGAATTTGACCGAACCGCCGTTCTATCGGGACGGTAGGCTCTCACGATGCAATTTGACTTCAAATGAACCTAAACGAGCCTAGGCACGAATGTTTGGGGTTATTGTGTGTTGGTTCGACAGGCTCACTATCAGCGAGTGACATAAGCGCTACGCAGCGGTGCTGCGGTAGACTAATGGTATAAATAGGCACACGGCGGACACGGCCTATTAAATCACGATTTCGAACACAATTCGAAGTGTCAATGTTTGCATGCGAGGACGTCTGTGTGCATGCGAGGACGTCTGTACACTTGTAAATATGTGTGTGTACCAGTACGCGAGCCAACGATTCACTCACCACCTCCGGATGAAACAAATGACGGCAAGGCGAGTTGCGCGCGGGCTAGATTCAGGCGGATGATTCCGTGGCCATTTGTTGTACGTAGGTACTTACTATTAAATATTCTGTGCTATAGTATGGATGGATTGCAGTTTAATACGAGTATTGTAAATGCGAAAGTAACTCTGTCTGTCTGTTACCTCTTCACGCTACAACCGCTGGACCGATTTGGATGAAATTTGGTATTGAGATTGTCCCAGTAAAGGACGTTCACATAGTTCCCGCGGGAACTCGATAACTGAATTACGCACGGGCTAAGTCGCGGGCAGAAGCAAGTTCAATATAAAATCAAAATAGTACAGTGGGGCCTCGCCCTCATATTCGTTAGGATTTATTCCTATCGGCGCGATCTCGCCGAGCCCGCGAACAACAGAAACAAAAGGTCTCATTATCGTTCGTCTGATTACGAGCCTGATGAGCTTCATCCGGAATATTTCTATATATTATAACTACCTACCTAAGAAAAATGTGAGCTAATGATCCATTAGTGGCATTTACGACTAGTGCGACCCCCGACTTCGGTAACATGCCATGACAACTATGTGTTTGTCCGGGATAAAAAGAAGCCTATAAAAAAACGTTTATTTTCTTACAATAAAAATCCATAATTTAGTTAGTAAAAATTAGCTTACATTGTATGTTATTAGTGTGAAAATCTGAAAGGTAAGAATTTTTGAAAATAATTATGTAACCTATGCCAATAAAAATATCAAATGGGACTAAATTAAACAATATTATAAAAAAAATTGATTTATTTTTATTTTTATTGAATAGTAATTGAATAAATAATTGAATTAATTGTAATAAATTGCCTATGCCTATGTCCTTCCCCGGGACTCTAACTATATCCCCTTAATCATCTTAATAATAGGTCTAGATTACTATTAAAATTGAGTTTTATTTTACCGAAAGTTGAGAGTCGCATTTTCTTTAAATACTCTTACTTACGTGGTACATACATTTTCGACACAATTCAGTGAAAATTACTGTAGGTACCTACCAAAACTTTCCATAGGCTCAAACTGATACACATCCCATCCAATTTTAAACAAGAACTTCACAACAATCGGCGGTGATTGCCAGCCGTTCCAACATGGCCGCCGGAAGCGACTGGACCCTTCATTTCCGGTTCCCAATCAGCCTCATTCCATCGTAGCCATAAAGTTTAGGAGAACTTTTTACGACCTCAGTTGAGACTTGAGAAATTTTACGAATTATTTAGATTGACGCTTCGATTGTGACACGTTCATTTGTCATAAAAATCTTGATAATACAAATCTCATGAGATTTATTTATCGACATATATTTCACAAACATTCATGAAAAATTACAACTCGTACAACTATTCAATTACGAGTACCCATCTCTTACAAGAGGTCCGAACAGTCGACGAGTTCCCAATTCAAAATGATGATATCGATCATGAACACACCATGAATAATCAATCGCTCATCGCAAAAACATGTTACTTTCTCTATTGGGTGAATATTCAACACGAGTTTTTTGCATGTCCCATGCTTGCAAAACAAAAACTATGCTATATTCCAAAAAGAAAAAAATATGGTTGTATTCTGGGCCATCATTTATGATGAGGCAAAGCCTTTAATTAATCAGAAAAGAAAGTCCGAAAATGCACGATTAGCATAGCTGTGAGGTATGTCACACGCGTAGTTTCGCTCAGACAAATGAATACAACTTTTTCTGTGATTATCGTAATACATTTCTGTAAAAAGGACTTAAAATGGCTCTTTCTGGCCTATATTATATAGTAGAAAACCATGCAGAAATCTCATAATTTAAAAATAAAGAGATCGGAGTGTGTTTGTCCCGCGCGCGAACGACTTTTAATGACTCGCAAATACCTGCTGGTTACTGATTGATTGAGCTATTTAACTCCATTTTTAAATTACTACGTTGAAGACATACTAGTTCGCGTTTGATTACCGATCACAGTGGACCCGTAGTCTTTGCTGTAATTTAGAAAAATAGGATAGTTCGTGACAGGATGTTTTTGGTCAGCCTTCAAGGTAATTTGTGTGGCCAGTAAATGCATATTCAACTCTTTTACAATGATGTATATTTAAGTGTTTTATAGTTAAGATTATCGAGAATCAATATTCCTATCGTCATTGACCTAAAGCTAATGGTTTTGACAGAAAAAAAATTAAATGCACTTTTGCTGTAAGTAATTTGTTTGTGTGCAATGAAAAATTTCGGCACCGAATTGTAGCTAAACTATTCATCACAAAAGTGAGCCTCTTTTTGCATTTTGTTCATACTTCCAATTTCTACTGTAATCCGTTATCAAAATTATAAAATAAGAGAAAAAAATGCGCCGTGAAAATTACCAAAATACGTCGTGTTCAAAAATTCACCCTATTGTGATCAAACGAAGTAGAAAGCGAGGGACATGGATAGAAGTAAATAGCGTTCTGTGATCTCTGCCTACCCCACGGAAAACAGTCATGAGTTCATGTATGTACAGTTAAGGGCATTAATATGTATACACCTTTGGACCTTAACACAACGGAACAGGATGCAAAAATGTACACATATTAATGCCCTTGACTGTATGTAGTTAGGTACCTTGACAAATTGCGTGAAACAACTCTCGAATCCTTAGAGCTTAATTGGTGGTACTAACCTATTCAAACGCCAATTTCTCCCCCGACCTTCACAAACGCGTTCTAATTGAAAAGAATTCGACCCGTTTCCTATCAAGTGCAATCACGCGGAAGGTTGAAGAAAATAGGTTACACAGCCGTTGTTTCACTTTAATTTGCCGTTGAAGGTTTAATCAAGTTATGACGTCATCGGGAGCAAATATTGGGCGACGTGACGCTTGGTATTTGCAATGATTGCTTGTTTGCGGCGCCGCCTTGGGACCGGGGAGTTTGCTCGCTTTTAGATACCTAGAGCGAATAAATAGGCGCGAAATTAGATCTGATTGAGACGAGTGTTGCTAGGTCTTCAATTGACCAATGTCGTCATAGGTTGACGAGGTAGGTATTTACTTTTTATCCATACCGGGAAAAGTCGTGGTTTGACTCAACAATGCATAGTTCCCGCGGGGATACTATTAACGAATTCCCGGGCCCGGGACGAAGTCGCGGGCAGAAGGTAGAGTAAATAAATTAAACTAGAGTTCCCCTTAAAAAGTTAAAAATAAAATGTAAGAAAATCGATATCTACATCTATACTAGTAATAAGTCTGTAAAAGAATATATCTATACTAAATTAATAATAATAAGTTTGTAGAAGAACTCAGTACTATGCTCGCTGACCTCAGCAGAGTTTCCGATCGAGTTGGTCTTAAAATGAACATGGACAAGACGAAAATTATGTCTAATGTCCATGTTGTGCCAACTCCCGTAATAATCGGAGGCTCTGCGCTCGAAGCTGTCGACCATTATGTATACCTGGGACAAACAGTCCAGTTAGGTAGGTCCAACTTCGAGAAAGAGGTCAATCGTCGAATCCGACTCGGTTGGGCAGCGTTCGGGAAGCTTCGCAGTGTCTTTTCGTCCAAATTAAGTCTTCGACCAGTGTGTGTTGCCAGTGATGACTTATGGTTCCGAGACGTGGGCGCTCACGATGGGTCTCATAAGAAGGCTCAAAGCCACTCAGAGGGCAATGGAAAGGGCTATGCTCGGGGTTTCTCTGCGTGATAGAATCAGAAATGAGGATATCCGCAGCAGAACTGGGGTCACCGACATAGCCCGAAGAATTGCGAACCTTAAGTGGCAGTGGGCGGGGCACATTGCTCGCAGGACTGATGGCCGATGGGGCCGGAAAGTTCTCGAGTGGCGTCCGCGAACCGGGAGACGAGCTGTCGGTAGGCCTCCAACAAGATGGAGAAACGACCTCGTGAAGGTCGCGGGAAACCGGTGGAAGCAAGTAGCACAGGACCGGTCGGAGTGGCGAGCCTTGGGGGAGGCCTATGTCCAGCAGTGGACGTCTTTCGGCTGAAATGATGATGATGATGATGAAGTTTGTAGAAGAAGTCGCGCCTGAAACTTAAAAAATAAAAAACTACCAAGTCGAGGGGACTATATAAACGATACTGAACACAAAATAACGACTTTTATTAAATGTCTGTATGTATGTATGTACCTATGTATGTATGTCCGGATTTAACTAGAAAACTACTGGACGGATTGCATTTTTTTTTGTTATGGGGGTAGTTTATAACACTGATCAACATATAGGCTACTTTTTATCCCGGAACCTACCGAATTCCACGCGGACGAAGTCGCGGGCAGAAGCTACTAAATTACTATGTATCCTTGATTCTTTCAACTAAGTATACTTAGGTAATTAGGTAGGGTTAGTTAGGTATCTTTCTTTTTATTTTTTATTAGTTTTTTTATTGTTCATGTTTTAGTTTGTTTGTTTTGTTTTTCATTATTATTTTTTCAATGTTCTTTGTCGTTCGTGTGGTCACTTAGGGGTAACCGAAAATCAGCGCCGAAGCTCCCCAGCGAGCGTTCCGGCATTATGCTGAGTGGCACCCTGTTTGACACCGTTCGGCACAGAGTTTTTATGTAGTTTTTTTTTTTTTGTCATGTATTATCATCTGTGTTCGTTTGTATCTCTGTGTCGTCCGATTGTCAATAAATGTATTCTATTCTATTCTATTCTAATCAACACCTTAGGTAAAAGCCTAACCTACCTATCAAATTCAGCTCAGTCACGTCCCAGTTTAATAGTTAGTTTAATGTTCTGTTTGCTATCTCTATCGCACGCATCACGTATAGTATACCTCGTAAATCAGAAATACACCGAGATTATCCATACTTTCCCTACTAATATTATAAATGCGAAAGTACTTAACTCTGACTGTCTGTCTCTCTCTTAACGCTTAAACCACTGGACCAATTTGAATGAAATTTGGTATGGAGATAGGACTCCAACTATTTCCATAAAAAAATTAAAATCGAAATCGATCCAGCAATAAAAAGTGGATAAAATGTAGCCTTCGTCCCTACATAGGCTACATTTAATACCGAAAAAACGCATTAGTTCTCGCGGGAACGTGATAACAGAATTCCACGCAGCCGAAATCGCGTGTAGAAGCTAGTATTCCTTAAAAAAAAAGCTTTCAATGACAGGCTCTTCAATACACTTTTCGCCAATTGGTATTAGGTGATGACCCTTGGTAAGCAGAATTTACTCATGGTTTACTAAATGAACCGTAAATTTCAATCAAAGAAATAGGCTTGTAAAAAGGCTTAGTAATGTGAATTTATAGTTCGTGGTCAGATAAAATCACATTGCAAGAACATTTTATGTTTATACTCGTTAAAAGTCCTTTTATTTGTTACTGAGATATTATACTTCGTATCCCTTAGAAGACGATTACACAATTTACAAGCAGCAGTACGTAGTATGGTGCCGTCCTTATCACACCTTTAGAGACCTTAAATCAGAACAAAACTCTGTCTGTCTCACTCACTCACTATCACCCCACTGTCGTGCCTGCGCCGGCGCTCGGCCATCATTACGTATTTTAGTGTCGTCCGAGTCACACGTTCCCGCTAAAATAATTTAGATATTTAATGGTCATCGGTGATCTCTGCGACACTATGGGAAAAAGATCCCGAGATCGAGATGGATATGAAGAAATTATGCGGAAGTTACGGAAACTAGAAAAGGTCGTTAAAAAGAAGCAATCATTTTCTAGTTCCGAAGATGATGAACCTAGGAGAGGTTCTGTTGAGCCTGATTTGGATTACCAATTATACGGTAAGTCTTACTGCTACTTGCTTATATTTTGTGGCTAACGACTGTCGCCTAGAACGGCCAGCTTTTTTACTTATCCTCTTTTATGCACTCCACGTAAATCGTGATGAATACTTTATAGCTAAATGCAAAGTATTCTATGTGCATATACGCTTTGTTCCTGT
>OZ020282.1:497475-725629 GCA_963971205.1 Aethes cnicana
ACATGCGCCCGTCGCTGGCCGACTGCAATACTTTTACGATCAGTGGCAGAGCATCACTGACGACAGTACGATCCTCTCGTGGGTCGCGGGCTACAAAATTCCATTTAAAATGGAACCCATTCAATCGTCCAGCCCCAAAGAAATATGTCGCTCTGAAACTGATTGTGAAATTATAGATTCATGTATAGCAGATATGCTAGAATCTGAATTTATTTCATGTTGTGATCCTTGTGAAGGTCAATATTTATCGCCCATTTTTACAGTTCCAAAGCCGAACGGGAAACATAGATTTATTTTAAATCTAAAAAGTCTTAATAAGTATGTGCAAGTAGACCATTTTAAAATGGAGGATTACCGCACGGCTTTGAAATTGCTGAATCAGAATGATTATATGGCCACGCTCGACTTAAAGGACGCCTACTTCTTAATATCAGTTGATACACATGATCGAAAGAAATTGCGTTTCCAATGGAAATCACAACTCTACGAGTTCAATGTACTTCCATTCGGTCTGTGTACGGCGCCTTATGTATTCACGAAATTGTTAAAACCCATTTTGCTTCATTTACGAATGTCTGGCCACATCTCTGTAAATTACCTCGATGATTTTTTTTGTATCGGTTCGGATTACCAAGAATGCGTTAATAATATTTCAATAACCCGAAAAACACTAGAATATCTGGGATTTATAATTAACTACGAAAAAAGTCAATTAACCCCCAATAAATGTTGCAAATTCTTAGGTTTTGTGTTTAATACAACTAATATGACCATTTCATTGCCACCAGAAAAGAAATGTCGTATAAAAGAAACAGCCAAATTATTTTTGCACATTAAAAAATGCACTATTAGAAAACTTGCAGAGTTCATTGGCCTTCTAACGTCGGCCTGCCCTGCCGTGCAATACGGCTGGGTGTATACTAAGTTATTCGAGAGGGAAAAGTTTTTGGCGTTAAATTACTCTGAAAATTACAACAAAATAATGAATGTAGGCTCGAATTTGCGAAATGATTTTATGTGGTGGGTCGATAATATTGATAATAGTTTCTCCCCCATTAAAAATGATGACTACGAGTTAGAGATCTACAGTGATAGCTCTAGCTTCGGTTGGGGAGCGGCTTGCAATAACGACACGGCTAGTGGCAATTGGAACGCAGCAGAGCTGTCCAAACACATCAATTATCTCGAGCTTAAAGCTGCTTTTTATGGACTAAAAATTTTTGCCACTCAACGAACTGTAATATATTACTGCGAATAGACAACACCACTGCCATAGCCTACATTAACAAAATGGGCGGTGTGCAAATTACTCATTTAAATGAATTGGCACGTGACATATGGCAGTGGTGTGAGGCCAGAAATATATATATATTTGCGTCATACATTCGATCTGCAGATAATGTCGTCGCCGACCGCGCTTCACGTCAGTTGTCAATAGACACGGAGTGGGCTTTAGCGGAATATGCGTATAAAAGTATAATAGATACGTTTGGGGTTCCAGATTTTGATCTCTTCGCGAGCATACAGAATCACAAATGTGAGAGGTATGCGTCGTGGAAGCTCGATCCTCAAGCTGAAGTAATAGATGCTTTCACCTTTAAATGGAATAAAATTAACTTTTATGCTTTTCCTCCATTCTGCCTTATTACAAAAGTAATTCATAAAATAATAACATATAAAGCAGGAGGCATCATAGTTGTCCCATACTGGCCCTCTCAGCCTTGGTACCCCATATACCGCAAACTCTTAGTTTCACAAGAGATATACTTCAATCCTGACCCGAGTCTATTGCACTCACCTTTCAGAGAAGCTCACCCACTCCACGCGGAGCTTACCCTGGTGGCGGCGAGATTATCCGGCGGTCGCTGAGCCGGCGCGGCGCGCCCGCCGCCTCGCTCCGCCTGATGATGGCCTCATTCTCGGAAAAGACTGTTAGTCAATACAATTCATCTCTTAAATCATGGTGGACATTTTGTATTAATAATAACGTTGATTATTGTAACGCTGATGTCTCTCAGGTTATATCATACTTGACTGAACGTTTTGAGTCTGGAGCGAGCTACGCCACGCTGAATACTTCCAGATCTGCATTAGCTCTCGTCCTCGGATCTAATGTAACGTCACATGAATGTATCAACCGATTACTTAAAGGTACATTTCGTCTTAGACCACCTACACCCAAGTATGATATAACCTGGGACCCTAAACTAGTACTTGATTATGTAGCTAATTGTTTTCCTCATGAACAAATCTCTTTGAAAGAGTTAACTTTTAAAACAATAACTCTCCTTGCTATCGCAACCGCCCAAAGGATGCAAACTTTAAGTCTGATTAAGTGTAATAATATAATTAACAATGATGATGGCATAATAATTAAAATTGATGATTTGATAAAAACCTCCAGACCAGGAGTCTATCAACCACTTCTGCGGCTGCCATATATAATTGAAAATGAAAAAATATGTCCGGCAACCGCCTTAAAATCTTATTTAGACAAAACTAGAAGTCTTCGTAGTAATCAATCGGATTACCTTTTCATTAGCTTTAGAAAACCTCATAAAAAGGTGGGTTCCCAAACGTTAGCTCATTGGGTTAAATCGACGTTAGAGAAAAGCGGAGTTGATATAAGTATATTCGGGGCGCACAGCACGCGCCACGCGTCCACGTCGGCGGCGCGCCGCGCGGGCGCCAGCCTGCAGGTGGTTCGTAGGGCCGCTGGCTGGAGCGAATCCTCCAATGTTTTCCTGAAATACTACAATAGAGAACTAGCCCCGTGTAATGCTGGTAATGATTATGTAAATTCATTATTTAGTTCCCAAATTGATTGAAATCACTTTGAAATAAATACTAATTTCTAACAATACCAAAATTTTTTGTTTCTACTCTAAACATCTGCTTGTAAATTGTGTAATCGTCTTCTAAGGGATACGAAGTATAATTTAGAATTAAACGAACTTACCATGTGAAGTTCGACTTCTAATTATACGAGTATCACGAAGAAGACGATTACTAAACTCCCTCCCATCCCGTTAACACTTGCCCCATTACAACAAAAAATTTTTACTTTGGGTACACAGGATTTACAGACTTGTAGGTAAATCCCGTGGTACAGAGGATTTACAGACTTTTAAATCCCGTGGTCCCAAAAATTTAACATAACTTTGAACTTAAATGATGGCCGAGCGCCGGCGCAGGCACGACAGTGGGGTGATAGTGAGTGAGTGAGACAGACAGAGTTTTGTTCTGATTTAAGGTCTCTAAAGGTGTGATAAGGACGGCACCATACTACGTACTGCTGCTTGTAAATTGTGTAATCGTCTTCTTCGTGATACTCGTATAATTAGAAGTCGAACTTCACATGGTAAGTTCGTTTAATTCTAAATAAAAAGTCATTGTGACTTTAAATAAATTAAATAAAAGAAGGCAGATAGTTATTCATATCGACCATCGGATTGTTTTCTTGTTTATTTTAGCAAACCATCAGCTTTGTCAAATTATCATCTTAGATTTAAGTTAGGGACTATACATCCCTTAAATGTAATTTTAATATGTACCTATATGTATATGTATTTTTATACATATTAATGCAAATATGTAATATGAATCAGCTTTGTCAAATTATCATCTTAGATTTAAGTTAAGGACTATCTATACATCCCTTAAATATAATTTTAGTATGTACCTATATATGTATTTTTATACATATTAATGCAAATGTAATATGAATCAGCTTTGTCAAATTATCATCTTAGATTTAAGGAAGCTTACCAGCGCTTCCAAGACCCATAGCTTGAGAAGAAGCGCCGCAGCTAAATTTCAAAATGTACACGTACAGATTCATATTACATTACATTCATTTCTGTAAAATTCATTTAAAAGTGACCTGTAAAATTTCCCAAATGTGGCCTATTTTCTGAATAAATATTTTGATTTTGATTTGCTGATGGTAAGCAATATGCGCTGCCCATAAAAACCGGAATTTCTAATAGAATTTCAAAGTCAAAGTCAAAGTCAAATACTTTATTTGTGGAACATAGGTAAAAACAGATGTTATAGATACATATAAAAGCGCTATGCCATTCGGCATACAAATATTTACAGCCTACCCAAAAAAATAAAATAAAACTGTCATAAAAAATAATTAAACTATCATGCACTTCTTAAATACTCTAGAACCGAATAGAAAGCCTTTTCACACAAAAAATCATACAGAGCTGTTTTGAATGATGCCAAGTCGTCTTTTTTCAATATTTTATCAGGTAAATGATTATATAATTTCGGTGCCAGACCAAATACACTTTTGCCAAATAATGCTGTATTGTAATGCTTAGTGTTAATCTTATATTTTAAACGTTCACTATTAAACCGAGGAAATTGACTTAAATTAGTTTTTACATATAAAGCTGTTTCATAAATATATAAGCAGGGTAGGGTCAGTATCTTGAACTTAATAAATAGTGGCTTGCATGATTCTGGAGGGCTTACACCACACATTGAACGTATGCATTTTTTTTGACTCCTGAAAGCTGTTTCTCGGTCAGTAGCATTTCCCCAAAATATGACCCCATATTTTAAAGTCGATGTTACGTAAGCATGATATGCTGTGAGTCCAGAACATTGGTTTGTGATTTTTCTTAGGTTATACAAAGCATACGAGTATTGATTTAATTTTGTACACACATGATCAATTTGATTTCTCCAATTCAATTTACTGTCCAATATTATTCCTAGAAACTTTGTTGTCGCTGTTTCTTCTATTTTTATATCTTTAAAAGTTACTATTAAGTTTGAAATTTTGTTTGTTCTTTGCTTAAAATTCATGATTTTTGTTTTCAGTCACCACCAGTTCAGAATCACCAGTGCGTTGCCGATATTTAAAGGGAATGGTTTCAATTTGGACAGCGGGATGAAGGGTTGAGGGGGATGAGAGGACCGAAATCCACCCGATTCCGAAGCTCTCACTGATCGTACGAAACTTTAATATTCCGTGAGAGCGGGTACTTCTCCAAACGAGCCCATACTATAGCACTGATCAAATAATAAGATACACCGTGGCTCTATCGCTCTGTTTTTTTTTGATGCAAGCAATAATGTATATACTATAACTACTACTACTACAGCCTATTTGCGTCCCACTGCTGGGCACAGGCCTCCTCTCACCACGAAAGGGTTTGGGCTATAGTCCCCACGCGGTCCAAGCGCGGATTGGGGACTTCACACACATCTTAGAATTACTTCGCAGATGCGTGCAGGTTTCCTCGCGATGTTTTTTTTCCTTCACCGAAAAGCTCAGTGGTAAATTCATATTGAATTTCGCACATGAGTAAACGTAGAGGTGCGAGCAGGGATCGAACCCCTGACCCTCTGCATGAGAGGCGGTAGGTCGAACCACTAGCCACGGCTTTTCATAATGTATATGCTGCTACAAAACATTAATCAAACATATTGAGCTTGTTCCATCACTCGAAAAAACTGATATGTTTGATTACGATGATATTGAAATTGATTCATTACATCCCAGCTAATGCACTAGGCAGATTGCACAAAGTGCCAATAATGTAGTACTCTAATTTAAATCGAATAACATGTTGGAATAACAGAAGTTATATTGCCAATTTATACTTTGTTACATTGTTATAGTACTAACACGCGTACGAGCTCCTCCGTGTAGCTTCGCTTGCAAATTATTTTGAAACATTTTTATAAAACTTGCTCTAATTTAATTTTGTATGTGCTACCTCATTCTGAGAAATTCTGGGGCAGTAAGAATGATCGTTTGAACTTTGCTTTTCTTGTTTGAACGGTGACTGAAAAGAAAATATACTGGCCTCCATATTAATATTATAAATGTGAAAGTAACTCTGTCTGTCTGTTTGTCTGTCTGTTACCTCTTCACGCTTCAACCGCTTGACCGAATTACATGAAATTTGGAATGGAGATAGTTGAAGTCCCGGGAAAGGACATAACTGGAGGGTACTTTTGTTACTTAAATACGCGTAGTTCCCGCGGGAACGCAATAACCGAATTCCACGCGGGCGAAGTCGTGGGCAGAAGCTGGTAGTAAATAACCTGGATTAACTAAGTAAATAATAGCATCATCAATCTTTGATACCCTGGCGGATGGGCCGCGCGCTGGTGTGGGACGCCACGTGCACCGACACAATGGCGATGTCGTATCTCCCCTCGACCAGCCGTCGAGCCGGAGCGGCAGCCGACGCCCGAGAGCGCCTGAAGGTTAATAAATATAGCTGCCTGGGCTCGAGCTATGAGTTTGTGGCCTTCGGGGTGGAGACTATGGGGTCATGGGGCAAAGGGGCGCTGGGGCTCCACAGGGAGCTAGGGAAGCGCTTGAGGGAGGCAACGGGAGACCCTCGCGCCGGCAGCTTTCTCGCGCAAAGACTGGCTATTGCCATACAGCGAGGGAATGCTGCCTGAAAGGAAAGGCCCGAATTTAGGTTATTTTTTAGCTTTACTTTTTCTTATTTTTGTAAATTTAAATGCTATTTGTAGTTTATTTTTAATATTTTTACTTGTTCTTTTCTGAATAAACAAATGTCAAGTAAATAATTGTACTCCAGAAAGAATTCCTTTAGGGCCTAAACGTAGCTTTAGTAAATAAAGTTTACCAAGTCGACACAATGACAAAGTTGCCTGAATGAGATCGGAAATAGTTTGGAACTCAATTATGAGCGCCGCTAAACGAACAGTCACGGTAACTAATCTAACTTGGGTTTTTCACACTCAATAAAAATCAGCAACCTAAGCTGTTTTTCCATTGTTTCATCATCATTATTTCAGCCGATAGACGTCCACTGCTGGACATAGGCCACCCCCAAGGCGCGCCACTCAGACCGGTCCTGTGCCACTCGCATCCACCGCGTTCCCGCGACCTTTACAAGGTCGTCACTCCATCTTGTTGGAGGCCCTCTCCATTGCTCTCTGGGTGACCTTGAGCCCTCTTATGAGGCCCATCGTAAGCGCCCACGTCTCGGAACCATAAGTCATCACTGGCAACACACACTGGTCGAAGACTTTCGACTTAAGACACTGCGGTAATTTGGACGAAAAGACATTGCGAAGCTTCCCGAACGCTGCCCAGCCGAGTTGGATTCGACGATTGACCTCTTTCTCGAAGTTGGACCTACCTAACTGGACTGTTTGTCCCAGGTATACATAATGGTCAACAACTTCGAGCGCAGAGCCTCCGATCCATCGTTTACGGGTATGAAAACCACTTCAATTTTAAAGCCGTGGCCTTGTGTTTGGATGTGGGTTTGACATAACTATAGCGTATGCGGTACCTAACTAACTAAAGCGCCGCAAAGTTATTATTCCCCGCTAGTATGTAGAACCTGTATCAAATAAATCATACGATATTACAGAAAGCTCGTTAGAAAAAGGTAGATCTAATTATTGAAGTACCTACTCAAAAAAATCCGTTCTCTTATAGCAAATTTGACTAAAAAAACTCACGAAACTCTGTGTTTCGGAGGAACGATGACCCAAAAACACAGTTTTGCCATTTATATTTAAAACTTTCTTTTTTTAGTATATGCAAAAGTTTATTCAGAAAAGAACAACTTAAAAATTAAAAATAAACTATAAATAGCACTTATATTTACAGAAAAAAAAGCAAAACAATAACCTAAAAACCTAAATTAGGGCCTTTCGGAAGGGTTCCCATCACGCAGGCAGCATTCCCTCGCTGTATGGCAATAGCCGTCCTTGTGCGAGAAATCTGCCGGCGCGAGGGTCTGCCGTTGCGAATTATTTAGGAAAAATCAAAGCCTAACATCGATGTTGTGACAACTATTCTATGCAATGAAGTTTAAATAAATAAGTAATAAATGCATAAATGCTTAGTTAGGTAAGGTTAAGTAGGTACCTACGTTGTGGTTGGAATAGTACATTACTACAGAGGCCGGGATGGAGGATGTTGCAGGCCGAACGAGGCCGACAACTTCCGTTCCCCGCCGATGTATGTACTCGTATAGTGCTTTTCTCAAACATGCAATGAAATAAATAAATAAAATAATATTTTACATATAATATATTTGGTCTTTTTTACATAAATAAAACTGCGATACCGAATATGGTTCATGTTTTTTTAATAGCTGTATTGGCAGAATGTCGTAGCGAACCATAGAGTAAATATTGCTTGTAGCTTTTTTAAAATGGCGGAATGCCAAGATGCTGTGTCACAAATATAACAAATGGAAATTTAAAAAAAGTGAGTTGCCGGCCTAGGACTGCAACGTTTGTATGAAATTTCATCATAGACCAATTGTCTAGCCGCGCCTGAAACGTGATACTTCCCAGGCTAATAAGAAGAACATAATATCAATATTTCATTGCATGTTTGAGAAATCAACTTTTTGCAACACAGCATCTTTGCATTCTGCCATTAAAAAAATAGCTACAAGCAATATTTACTCTATGGTTCCCTATGATATTCTGCTAATACAGCTATTAAAACAAACATGAAACATATTTGCCACATAGATATCGCAGTTTTATTTATGTAAAAAAGACAAAATATATTATTTATAAAATGTTATTTTATTTATTTATTTCATTGCATGTTTGAGAAAAGCACTATACATACATCGGCAGGGAACGGAAGTTGTCGGCCTCGTAACTATCCGGCCTCACTTCGTTCGGCCGTATATAATACTCGGCCTGCAACATCCTCCTTCCCGGCCTCCGTAGTAATGTACTATTTTTACACAACTGAACGGCGGCAAACAAGCATAGACTGCCCTTAGTTATCGTATTCGTAATTTATCCCTTCCTTGGATGCCGCTTGCAAGAGAAGACCCAAGAAACCTTCACGATTATAATACATACCAATCAGTGAATGATAGAAACCATGGGCTCTCGAATTTAACTTCAAACTTGAAAATTCTATAGGGGAATAAACCGACCCGCCGGCATTGAGCGCAATCTGTCCTAAAGGGATATAAACGACAACTAGGCGAAAGATAATAAAAGTCATTTAAGGGAAAAAGCGCTCGAATTTTAAAACTTTTATGTTAGCAAGCAAAATAAAAAATGCAAGAATATGTGAGTGTGATCCTGGTTACTTTAGTTTAATAATTCAAAATTAGTATAAATGGCTGAAAAAATCTCTCACTGAGAAGCTCTGCACTGCCTTTATGTGGCCAAGACATTGTCAAAATATATGGAGCAAACTGACATTAGAAAATACGTTCCAATATGCTAATAATGCCTCTTTGTAATATGTGTCGAGATAAATATTTTTTACCAAAGTAAACCTAACACTATAAGACTTTTTAAGTATCAAATTTACTGAGCGCCGAACAATTCGGGCACCCGAGACGGGCCATTTTTCTTCGGCTGATTGTGAATCCTTACTTATAATAGATCAATGGGCCAAGGACATTTATTTATGGTATCATTTTTATGACAAGCCTACATATCGTTTATCCCATTGGCCTCTTCTACACTTAGCTCCGAAACGACACGCACTTCAGAAAGGAGCTATTAATAATCAAATTATATAAAGTGACCGGCAGTTTTTTTTTTAATGACTTCACCGAAATATTCTGTGCCACTTTAGTTTCACGAATTCAAAAAGTTGCGCACAAATGGAGCTGATCGCTGGATAATATATTATGCCGGCCCAAGTTGCTCAATATTCGGTTACTGGTTTTATTTGTATTTCAGATGTTTTGGGATATTATGTTGCCGACTTGTTTGTTGATTCTTGAAGTATGTTGGAAGATTTGTACATGTTTCGTAGTCTACATTATTAGTTGTTTGTTTGCGTATCTTGGGGGACCCTCTGGTCGCATAACAACTATTGTCATAATATTGATTGACATAATACTTTATGCATAAAGTTGCTGCTCATTTTTTTTTTTGGCATAAATTGTACGATGTCATAATTGTTCGCTGTCATAAATTTCACTACGTTATAATTGTTTTAATCTTAAGTTCGATTGTCACACATTCATTTAGTCATAATATTGATAATTATAATTATTTTCAATACTAATTGCAAATGTCATACATTGCTACCAGAAAAGTAGGTTAGGTTAGGTTAGAACTGTGACCCCATACATAAAGTACAACTTTGTAAATTACTTGCTTCTGGAGAGCACTCCTGTACTAACTCATCAAAGTAAATTGGTATTTCGTTCGTATGTCCACTATAAAGTATGCGTTTATACAGTATGGTTAAACAGCTTTATGGTCAACCAATTTATGCCCATTCCAGTTTATGCCCATAACACAGTATGTTCTTAAACATTGTGCTTAAAAAAAGTTATGCGCATAAATGTATGACCATTTACATTTATGCGTAATGATGAGTATGACGAATGCACGTATGCCTATAAAATATATGATTTTAAACTTTATGCAAACCGACCCCTACCCGCGTATCTTATTTAAGTAAGCAACGTAAACACTAGAAACGTCTAGAACTTGTTTGTGAATTCTGAGCTGGTTTATAAATATAGGATTAACACCTGCCCTTCTAGTTCTGGAAAATGTAGGTATTGTAAATTGTTCTATAGAACAATATTTTGTAACAAGAAAGAGCTGTTGGAGGCATGGAGGTCATAATTCTTAACCGCTCAAATAATTTCTACTACTCCGACGTTTTACTACACCGACTTATCTATACTAATAATAAGTGTGTAGAAGAAGTTGCGTCTGAAACTTGAAAATTAAAATAAACTATCAAGTCGAAGGGACTATATAAACGATACTGAACACAAAATAACGATTTTTAGAAAAAAAATCTGTATGTATGTATGTCCGGATTGCCAAAAAAATTGGAATGGGGGTAGTTTATAACTCTGGTCAACATATAGGCTACTTTTTATTCCGGAAAATGCATAGTTCCCGCGTGAATGCTATTGACGAATTCCACGCGGACGTAGTCGCGGGCAGACGCTAGTTACAATATAATCTTGCAAACATTAGTCCATAAACTACGTACCTTTCACTCTGTGATGCCCACGGAACCCACCTAAGTGATTACCGACCCTTTTGCATCATTTGCCTCGAAACCCTGAAACAAAGAAAGTAGCGCAACAATACTTAGAGCCCTCGCCCACGGTGACTTTTTGTAGCGATGCTGCCGCGCTACTCATATCGCTATCCTTTTTTAACATTAAAGATTAATAATAAAACCGGCCAAGTGCATGTCGGGCCACGCGCAAAGTATAGTGTTCCGAAGTTGACGATGCCCACAGTACCTTTCTAAGACTATTTTAGCATCTTAGCAAGCCTGTGGTATGACGTGCCCGCCCGACGCCCCTGCCGCTCGAGAAAAATCATTGGTTTTTTAATCATTTCATAAGTTGGTCGAATATGACGCGTAAGTTTGTACAGCCTACTTAGCTGTGATAGTTTTCCTTTCAATTACATTATATATGCCACAACCGTGATTTTTTTCAGCCATCCAAATACCGCCATATAGCTGGCAGGGGGGGGGGGACACTCGACTCTAACAAATAATAGCACTTTAAAGCTTAATATTTCACAAAAGCATCACTTAATAAAAATAATGGTTTTGACAAACCTACAATATTTTTTTAAGACCTATTCAACGGTATGCCACACCATGGGGTATGCAAGAAAAAAAATACATCCCTACTTTACGAGTAGGGGAGGTACCCTATAAAAATATATTTAAAAATTTTATTGTACCTACCACTTTGTCAGCGTAACTAATATGTATATTCATGCCAAATTATAACTTTCTAGAACTAAGCATCTCCGAGCAATAGTGGGGACAGACGGACGGACGGACGGACATGGCGAAACTATAAGGGTTCCTTGTGGACTTCGGAACCCTAAAAAGGATAGCGATATGAGTAGCGCGGCAGCATCGCTACAAAAAGTCGCAGTGGGAGGGGGCCCTTATACCTATCACAACCAACACACTCTATTTAGATCCAACTCTATTATCGAAAGCGAATAGTGTTAATCAGAATTTACGAAATTTCACAAGGTTTACTTTCGCATGGCGGTATTGTTATGCTCTATTCAAAACATGTATACATGGGTTTATGAATTTACGTAAGCGAAATTGAGCTTTTCAGGGTAAGAATTGAAATTATGCTTCATTTATATTCAAAATATGCCCCAATGCCGCACGTGTGGTTAGGTAAATTTAATATTAAAGTTACTTCTAGGCGCTGGATTTTCTCCAAAACTGTAATTTCGTTATATTATTAAGTAAGTAGATTTTTTTTTACTACTTAGGTACAAATTTTATGCTCGGCTTGTCTTCATTCGTTTTACAAAGAATATCCTTTGAGATCTACATCTTTGAATAACTTTGCAGATGCGTGCCTTTTTCTTAATAAGTTAAACATTTTAAAACAGTTAAGAAACTGCGAACAGCTTAGTAAATTCATTTAACAAATAGCTATCGTAACTAATATTAATATCAATTTAAATCAATGTAGGTAATATGTCACTGACTACCTAACCAAGAACAATCAATTTAGTCGACATGAAATTACATTGAATCAATTTATAATGGTTAACATGACAAAAAAGGCTCGGTTCCGTAAAGCTGGATTTCCAATGGCGCAGATTTGGCGCAGGTTGACCGAACCTTAACAGGGTTTATCCCGAAAGTTGGCAACGTCGCATATAGCGTCAAATGTTTCGCTGTTTTCATAAATTTCTCAATATTACTGAATTAAAAAAGAGTTATCATTCTATGGTTGAATGACGCGCCTCGTTTTATATTTGTTGGTTAGGCATTCAAATGATAATATTACATTAAAATGCATGGAAAATGCGATGGAAAGTTTTCAAAAGATAGTACTTCCATAATCCTAAACATTTCATGTTCCTATGATAATTGTTGCAATACATACTTGAGCTTGAGCGACAATTCATATTTTAATTCCTTACCTTTTGATCATTATTAATATTTAGTTAGTACAGGAGGCGCGTATTCTTGGTATCCTGGTGGCAGGAGAATTGAGGTTCGAGAACCATATTTTAAGCATCGTAAGAAATTGTTTTTACAAATTAAGGGTTCTATATAATATACGTGAGTATCTTGATGTGGACGTTACGTATAAAACTGTGCGATACATTGATTCTCTCTAAGATGAACTATGGAGACATAGTCTATGGTCCGAGGTTACTTGCACGCACTCAGAAGTTAATACAACGTGTCCAAAAGGCTTGTGCAAGGTTTTGTTTGCGTATACCTCCGAGGACCCACGTGACACCTTTTTTAAACAAAAGTAATATCTTGAAGATGGATATGCGTAGGAAGTTGCATCTCTCCTCCCTTTTATTTGGAATCATTAATTTCAAGCAGCCTATATATCTACAGGGTGGAAAGATCGAATGCCACATGGATGGCAACTACCTTAAATATTGTAAATAGCACATTTTGTGTAAGGGAGACTTTCCTTTGTTTTTAAAAACAATAAATACTGCCTTTAAGGATTTATGAAAAATCGCTTGCCCAGTCGGGACTCGAACCGGTCAAATGTGACAAAAAATAATGTGCTGTATTTTATGATGCAGATTGAAAGGGTTACTGATAAGGTTCATTTTTCTCTTAATAACAAATACAATCAGAATAACGAAAGGCCATGAAAATTGTAAACGAAAAATTAAAACACACGGGGCTCATGTTGAACAACTACTTTAGTTAGCAAGGTTTTAGTAAGGTTATTAAATGAATATTGTTTTATTTTGTGTGTTTTAATTTTTCGTTAAAACACACTAAATAAAACATTTTGTTATTAACGGTTATCACGGAACAAAAATCGGTGGAGTCGAAATTTTTTTTTTTAATATATCACGTCGGTGGCAAATATGTTTACGATCTACCTCTTGTGGTAAGCGGTCACCGTAGCATGTGGACGCCTGTTACAATAGGAATGTCATATACGGGATGTTTGTCTTGTAAATAAAATGATTTATATTAAGCTCGTAATAACCATAATGTTTCAATTTAAGATTTCCACGAAATCCTCACCGACGTGCACAATAGGCCACTATAATAGCTCAAGGCAAACAAGATGTACTTTTTAAGCCAAACGACTCTCTCGTGTGTTCGACCCATTTTCTGGTTTCCGACATATATTATTTAAACAATACCTTAGCTAGCACACAAACGGAGGCATTTTGGAAAAGGCACCTAAAACGAGTCGTTGCAGCGGACAGCTGGCGCAGACTAAATGAGTTTGACCCAGCTGGCTCTAACTCGTGTTACAAACGGTGAAGTGGCGTTGTCTCCTCTAGTACTAAGTACATATAACTCGATGGCTAGTAATTACTTGCTTATCGCCATTTTCATACTATTTTAGTAAACATTGTATACTAATATATTTATTTATTGTTATACATCGTCGTAGCCTATTAATAAAATCATGGCAAAAACAATCAAAATTTGAAATGATAACAAACATAACACAGTACAGTTAAAGCACAGGCCGAGTCGGTAGGAAGCGGTTTCGCCCTGCACTCATGCGCGACATGCTTGTGTACGTATCGCAGCGAGGTTGTATGAGGCTTTCACTCTGGTTGGTTCTCTACTCATGTGCTAGAGCATAAAAAGCAATTTTATTTCGCATATGCTCAACATAAAGACGAACTTTTAGAGCATGAGAAGAAATAAAAATATTGTTCTATTTCCTATTTTCGTATTTTTATTCAAAGACCTTAAAATTATTTTTTATATATACACAAAGCGGCTCCATTCACTCCTTATTCACTCGCTGTTCATTTTGACATTTATATTATGAAAATTATTGATCAAACACCTCCAAAACTTGGCGTTTAATGTTTTGAAATATGCGTTTACAAATTTGACACTTAAGTCTTATAGTGTTAGGTTTACTTTTGTATAAAATATTTATCTTGACTCATATTATAAAGAGGCGTTATTAGCATATTGGAACGTATTTTCTAATGTCAGCTTGCCCCATATTTTTCGACATATTCTGTTAGGAACTGTTCGTCCATATGTTATAATAAGTCTATGGAGGTTGCGCACTGTGCCGGTCATACAAGATACGTACTATTGACTCTTCGAGTTTTCGGATTTGAATCGTAAACGCTATATTTAATAGAAGGTTGCTTGAGGAAAAAGGAAACAGAATATATTAAGTACAATTGAGTGTAACTCATAAAAAATGTATTGAGCTGGAAATAAACCTCCAGAAATATGGAACTTGTTTCGTATTCCATTTATTTCGAAGCTTTTTAGACTAGATAAAATTGAATATGCTAAAGCCGATTTTCTTTTTAATATTTCTCCAAATGGACCAGACCGTGTAGGTATAGCACGATACAACTTAGAAGGCGCGCTGATAAAGCAATAATAGAATCTGCGTCAACAGCTTAAGTACTTCGCCGTGCGCCTTCTGTGTTGTATCGTGCTATACAAGATCCATACTAATATTATAAATGTGAAAGTGTGTTTGTTTGTTAGTTTGTTTGTTTGTCCTTCCTTCACGTCGCAATGCTGAACCGATTTGGATGAAATTTGGTATGGAGATCGTTTGAGACCCCGGGAATGACAAAGGGTACTTTTCATTCCGATATTTTCACGGGAACGGGTTTTCCACAGGTCAAACCAATTTTTCAATACTTCTATAACTATAACTGTCTACCTATATGTATAGTATCATCGGGACGCAAATTCAAAGTCTACACGGGACGAAGTTCGCGGGCATCGGCTAGTATTAAATATTTGAAAGAAGTCGAAAGAATAGGCATATTTTTTTTTGTTGAGTTAAGTAACCTTTCGTCGTGACTAGTGAGAGATCTGCAGGCTTACCCCTTTACCGGAACAGAACCCGTGTGAGCACTGCTAATAGTCGCAGGTTGGCGATAACACGGCGGTAGCTTTCCGGACGGACCTTGAAATACCAGCATTAATAGGGTCTAGTCTACCTATTTTATAACTAAAGAAAATTGGTCCACTTATTTTTGGATTGGTAGGTTAGGTACTGTATTATTAATTTCCTAAGAAAATATCAAATTAACTTCGGAACATCATTCGTAGATCTTTTATTGAAGAAAATCAGTAGATATAGATTTGCGATCGGCGTCATCACAGTGAAGTGTCAAATCAATAGGTAAGTAAGACAAGTTTAGTTTCCTATTCATGATGGTGAGTCCAAAGTACGTACCTATTTCTGTCTGTACCTGGGTAAAAGGGAAAATTCTGAAAACTGCATGTTGGAAACTTCTAGGAAATAAGGATGGGGGAAAGAGGGGCAAGCGA
Organism: Aethes cnicana; assembly: GCA_963971205.1. Lineage (NCBI taxonomy): Eukaryota > Metazoa > Arthropoda > Insecta > Lepidoptera > Tortricidae > Aethes > Aethes cnicana. The sequence goes on from OZ020282.1 coordinate 513,722, forward strand.
GGGGTAATTATATTTTCTATGTGTGAGGGATTTTAGAATATTGCAATCGGATGGAATTTTGACTAATAGTTTCATCTCATACTTATACTCATACTCATTTATTGCTATGCCATGGTCTTTACAAAATGTTCAATTTCACTCAAGGACTAATGTCAGGGTGCAGCAATATCTCATGCATTTAACTGAGAAAAAGGAGACGAGATCTTACCTACACATAATGTGAAGAAATGTTTTCCATTGGTATATTGCAAGTGAAGATTTATTATTATCTCATGCAATCATTTCTGAACTGGCTCAAAGCCATCCAGGGAGTAATGGCACAGGGCGGACACGGCCTATAAAAGCACGATTTCGAACACAATTCGAATGAAGTGTCAATGTTTGCGTGCGAGGTCGTCTGTGTGCGTGCGAGGACGTCTATACAATTGTAAATCTGTGTGTGTACCAGTACGAGGGCCAACGATACACTCACCATCTCCGGATGAAACAAATGACGGTAAGAGGAGTTCGGCGTGAGTTGCGCCTGTGATCAGGCGGGTGATTCCGTGGCCATTCTGTACTTAGTACTATAAAATATTCCGTAGTAATGGAGAGGGCTATGCTATAGTCATTGTTACCATCTTATGAGAGGTTTTTAGATAGATAATTATTAAATAAAATATCTTAACATACATCAAAACGAATTATTTTATTTAAAAATAGGTACCTATTATAAAAAAATACATTTCATTAAGTGCAGTGTTACTATCACATGGCGATGACAATTTTTTTTAGTAGGTACATTCTGTTAATTATAGCATTTTATCACTTAAAGTTATCATTTGTTACATTATTTAAATTGACGTATTGTCGAAACGTTCAATAAAAATATTGTCTTTGTCATGGAACTGTTTTGAACAAACGTAACAATGGTTAATTACCTAAGATACTGTAGTTAATGAAAATTCTAATAATAATAATCCCAATCGGCACTGGGCCCGCGTGGGGACTATTAGCCCAAACCCTCTCATGATGAGGGGAGGCCTGTGCCCAGCAGTGGGACGCAAATAGGCTGTAGTAGTAGTAGTTAATTACGATATTGTGGTTTTTAACTTAATAATTGGTTCCAAAACGACGGCAATATTGATCTGGACGTAAAGAACAGAATAAATGTAGGGTGTTTGAAGTGACGACAGGTCTCAGGGAAAATTTGTGACCCACGAATGCCCTTAAAACTTAAGGGGAAAATTTATAAGACCGTCGTGAGACCTGTCGTAATGTATGGATCTAAATGTTGGGCGACGAAAGGGACGGATGAAAAAAAATTGCACGTGGCTGAGATGCGAATGCTGAGATGGATGTGTGGTGTTACTATAATGGATAACATTAGAAATGAGTATATAAGGGGAAGTTTGAATGTAGCACCAATAACAGAAAAGATGAGGAGTAAAAGGTTGATGTGGTTTGGGCATGTGATGAGGAGGGATGAAAGTCATACTTCTAGAAGAGTATTAGGTATGGATGTGGATGGATATAGAGGAAGAGGTAGACCTAGGAAGGTGTGGATGGATTGCGTGAAGGATGATATGTGTATGAAAGACGTTAGTAGAGAGATGACCGCTAATAGGAGTGAATGGAAGAAGAAAACATGTTGTGCCGAACCCACATAACGTGGGAAAAGGGCAAGCGAATGACGATGATGAATTGGTAATTGATAATTACTTGACAATAATCGTGTAAATTTAGCTAGTATATTATACACAGAATCAAAAAGTATCTGCCAATTTCTTCATTAAAAAAGTAAATTGCCATTGCGTTAATTCTAATAAGTAGATAGCAAATTTGGAAAGTACTCTTTCGAAATGGCGTCGAAATGATAATAACTCTTAGAAGGAGACTTTTTTAGGAAATAAAACGAACTGGTTCATGTTTTTGGTTTAGGGTGTCCCATAAATTCTACCCCCATAAGATTCCCCGCCGTTATTCTGTCCATTCCTCTATGGAAATGAAGCTTTAGGCGTGAAATGCGGATGGTAGTTTATTTTAGCTATAGGTATAGAACATTTACATCACCCTTGGCCATAAAGTGGGATTTTCTGCCCGCTACGCGGAAAGAAAATCGCACTTTCTGGCCAAGGCAAGACGTAAAACTTTTGACAAACCACGGGTGGTAATTCGTAAAGCCCCAGATCGCATATTTATGGCTCTCACCTTCGGTTCGGGCCACAGAAACCTGCGATCTGGGACATTTACGAATTCACCACCCTAGGTCTGTAATGTACTATTAAAATGTTTACTGTAGTTTATACGAAAAGTTCCTTGTTATGTGTTTTAACTAGAGATGGGCCGACTACGGATTTTGCCGAATGGCCAGTCGGCCGACTAATCGGTTTTCAATTTGCTGATTAATCGGCCGACTAGTCGGCAATGCCGATCGTATGATTTTGCTAAGTTCAGGTGAACTCGGTAACGTTCGTTTCGCTTCGTCCGTCGCGCTATTTGTTACCTACCCCTATACCATGCGTTCATGTTTTGACTTTTGACCAGTTTTGTTTACGTTTTTTCTGTGCCAGCATGTTGCACGACAAAAAAAAAATCTCTAATATTAGTGTTAAATTTCATACATTAATAAATGCTTTAATTTCTATTTCCTATAGGCAATAAAGTGTCGAATATTCGGCATTTTTTATCGACTAGTCGCCGACTAATCACCGGCTAAAAATGATGCCGAATAGTCGGCTTTCCCGACTAATCGTCGACTAGTCGGCCCATCTCTGTGTGTTACATATTTTTGTTATGTGTTTTGTAATTCATTTTTATATATAAGACGTACAAAATATGATTGATAATAAATACTTATTAGAATAGCAGTAGGGGAGCACTAAGAGAGGATTTCCCGAAATTCCCGCGGGAACGGAATAAAAACGTGATTATATATTTTAATATTTCTGCGCATACCAAATTGCGGGGAAAAGCTAGTTTATTATAAAGACTCGTCGCAAGGAGGAGGTTGTAGTGTATGTAAATGTATAGGTATTTTGGCACGTTCTTAGTCTCAGTTCGATGGATTTTAGCTTTAAATAGAGGTGATTACACGGGTTATGTAACTTTTGTAATTATTCACGCAGTTTACACGTAGTTTATTTTACACCACTCATCCTTGTTTGTCTTTTCGCATTCTCCACTTTCCTAAGGTTGTCTGGAAGAGATCGCTGCTTAGCGATAAGTTGTTTACCTATTAAGAGGGTTTATCCTGAAAGTAGGCAACGTCGCATATAGCTGTCAAATGTTTCGCTATTTTTATTGATTTCTCAATATTGCTGAATTAAAAAGGAATATATCATTCTATGGTTGTATGAAGCGTCTCGTTTTATATTTGTTGGTTAGGCATTCAAATGATAAGATTACATTAAAATGCATGGAAACTGCGATGGAAAGTTTTCAAAAGATATTACTTATATAATACTAAAAATTCCGTGTTCCTATGGTTACTGTCGCAAGCCACACTTAATGTTTTATTCAACCATAGAGCGATAATTCATGTTTTCATTCAGTAATATTCAGTAATTAATGAAAACAGCAAAATATTTGACAGCAATTTGCGACGTTGCCAACTTTCGGAGTAAACCCTCTTAACTGTGTATCCTTTCTGTATTTCCTGTGTTTTGTATATGGTGTTCAATAAAGAATATTGTTGTTTTTGTTGTTGTTGTTGTTGTTTAATTATTTCGTCTATTATTCAGTTACTGATTAGAATTCTTTGACTGCCGCCCTTCTTGTGGGTATAGGGGTATCTTCCCTGGGTTCAGTGGATGACGTCACGTCCAGCTCGCGTCTCTTCTGGTAGCAGATTAATATGACGCCGCAGGCGATGCAGATGATTATGAAGAAGGCCAGCATGAAGAGGAAGTATAGCTGAAACAAAGGTTTTTCCTTTAGTACACATTTGTGAGCAAGTTTTTGTACCCAGATACAAAACAAGATGTTTTTTTCATTTCGTAACTGATTAAGAAAAGGTATGAATTTTTAGTTTTTTTTTTGTACTTTAAATAGCGCGTCTTGAACTTGAAAATTAAGAAAAACTATTAGGTCGAAGGGACTATTATAATTATCCATTGTCATCATTTCAGCCAAAAGACGTCCACTGCTGGACATAGGCCTCCCCCAAGGCTCGCCACTCAGAGCGGTCCTGTGCTACTTGCTTCCACCGGTTTCCCGCGACTTTCACGAGGTCGTCGCTCCATCTTGTTGGAGGCCTACCGACAGCTCGTCTCCCGGTTCGCGGGCGCCACTCGAGAACTTTCCGGCCCCATTGGCCATCAGTCCTGCGAGCAATGTGCCCCGCCCACTGCCACTTAAGGCTCGCAATTCTTCGGGCTATGTCGGTAATTATCCATTGTATCAAAACCAATTATTAAATTACAGGAATAGGTTTCGGAATCCCGGCGGCCCAGCTAGACGAAAGATAGACAGGCGACCTAATGAATACAAATTGTCACCATCGCCTAACTTCGTCTAGTTAGTCTTCAATGGAAAGAAATTTGGAATTAAGATTTAAACTTAAAACCAGACGAAAAGTGTCAAACAACGTTGCTAAATTTTAGTACCTTGACACAGTAAAGTGCAAGGAATAAAGTTTGAATTTAGTACAGCTCTCTGCGCGCACTTCTGAGTTCGCCGGTACCTACGTTTGAAACTTCTGTAATAACTTTTAAGTCCAGGCTAGCAGCGACACCTCACAGGCTAAAATCCACCAAGCCAAGGCGAAGTGTGTGACAAAGAAAAACATAACCCTCCTTCTGGCGCAGGGTAAAAACACACTCTACTCGCTAGACCATAAGATGTGTAGTTATACCGTTAAGTAGTTAGGTAGGTACTTATTACGTGTATTAGAAATTAGACAAGTCGAATAAAACATACCAGTTCAGGAACTAAATATCACTAGAACACCAAAACGTTTAGTGGAAATGAGTAGACTCAAGCGATTATCATTGTAGTTATAACAAAGGAAACTTCGTCTCAGAATTTGTCACAAACTTCCAAATACATTAGTAAAGCTAGAACTGAAGTTTGTAGATATCTGTATTATTTACTATAGCTGTCTGACTGAACTCCGCTGCAGTTTGCACGTTTACCTAATTACAAGATAATGAGAGCCAAAATTTATTTCACATAAAATGTTTTTAAGACAAGCCTTGTAATGACTATGACAATTTTTTCGGTCATAAGAACTGATGAAGGGTCCGCCTGGCTACCATGATCTTACTGCTTATGCCACAAGAACTTCTAAACGAGTGAAATAAGTTTGTTTGTAAAGTTTTCTACCCTGGACTGCAGATCAGAACAATATGAAAAACATGTAACTAACTTGTCAAGGCCACGTAGCAGGACATTAGGTACTTGGTAGGTACTTACCATCCGAAGTAAATCAGTTACTTAATATTGTAAATACCTGCATTAACGTGAGTGAAGCAGGAAAAGCTCAAAACGTGGTGAAATTTCTGGCGCAGAAGCATTCCATCTTCGGCCTCAGGGTAGGCAACGCATTCGAGATCTTATGGGGATCATAGGATTTCGGTGTCCATGGGCCGCAGTGACCTCTTACCATCAGGTGGGCTGTGCGCTCGTTTGCCTATTACCATTGGTATAAAAAAATTACTGATACAAAATTACTCTGAAGGTCTGTCACGGAAATATCACGGAAAAACTATAATGAAAACAGATATCAACTAAAAATGCATAGTTAACTACCTATACTTCTACTACTACAGCCTATTTGCGTCCCACTGCTGGGCACAGGCCACCTCTCATCACGAGAGGGTTAGAGCTATATTCCCCACGCGGGCCCAGTGCGGATTGGGAACTTCACACAATCTTTGAACTACTTCGCAGAAGCGTGCAGGTTTCCTCACGATGTTTTCCTTCACCGAAAAGCTCAGCAGTATTCAAACTCCGACTGCGTCAAAGTTTAATTTTAATGATCTATAGCAAGAAAATCCGCGGACACATAGTTTAAAAAAAATATTTATCTGCACAGAGTGACACAAGTGTATCACTATACGATAGATACTTCATACGAGAGAACCTCATTATTTTTCCCTCCTCGGTTTTTCATCTTTCCACAGCTGCTGCATACCCGTAATGGTGGGTTTAAAAATTAAATTCTCATCAATGGGTGCATTCATCGCAGGCTCGTAGCTGAGCACCTCTACGTCGTAGCCCGTAGCACGCGTAGTGCTACGAAACGGCGTAGCTAGGCTATATACAATTTATTAATTTAGTGACTGATAGTACATATCGTATGTAGCGAGTATGAAAGTTGTCTTAGATATATGGCAGCATTTAACAATAGTAGATTGTTAACCGAGGGCTGAAAGGCACCCATTTCTGACGAGTCAGTTTGGCGCTCGAACGGCAGTGAGAGCGCGAAATAGTACGAGTCAGAAATAAATGGGTTCCTTTCACCCGAGCGTAAACACTCTACTTTTCGTTTCGAATATGAGGAAAGTAAAGAAAATAATGTGCGCTACTTACCTACTAAGAAAATACATATTCTAAATCTGCGGTATCACATTTTCCATAGCTGTACAGTTTATTTCATTTCTCGAACATTATAAATAGTCACATTTGCTCTAATATATGTAGCTATAGGTATTTAGTTCACAACATACATTAGACTAATCACATATTGTGAAGTAAGTTTAGTTTGCCGCCATTTTTTTCATTTGACAAAATCCGTCTGCGCATGTCAAGTCGGAGCGCCCGGGTATTAAGGCAGTGCAGGGGGTTTCTCAATGGCCGTCACCCAAGATGGACGTTGACGTTTGTTGAGTTTCTCCAATTTTATTTTATTAATAATTTACACCGTACATTTACCTGTATTACCGAACAACTTGCAGGCCTGTGGCCCTTACTTTGATATTGGCGAAGTGTCCAAGACAGAAGCCATTAATTTATATAGAATAGAAGGCAGTGCAGTGTTCCGAATCGCGCTCAGTGCGCGCACTGCACCTTGCATTATGCAATTTGATCATTGACAAGATCGATAAGATAAATATATATATAAATAATAAAGAAATATAAAACATTTATTTAAAACAAATAGAAAAACACATTTGAATATAAGCCTTGGTGGTCAAATGAGCCCACAGACACTCAGGCCGCGGGCTCAATTGCCCACTTTATTTTTTTTCGTAGATGGCTCGACCCACACTTATCGCGGATAACTCGGCCCGCGGGTCCAGTTGACTACTATTTTACCGGTAAGGGTCTACTCAGCCCGTGGGTTTAGTCAACTACTAATTTACCGGTAAGGGTCTACTCAGTCCGTTAGGTCAAAGGTGTGAAGTAGGTTAGGTTCGTTAGTTATCTATATACGCCCGAAGGGCAAACTACCTAGAAATAGGGGCCCCGCGTAGCGGGGACCCGTCGACCCAGTTACATTCCTAAGTCTTTGCATATTCACGGACTGAGTGGACCCTTACCGGTAAACTAGTAGTCGACTGACCCCGTGGGATGAGTTGATCCTAAGCGGTAATTTAAGGGTTGAACGGGCCCGCGGGCTCAGTTAACACAGATGGGTCAAGTCACCCATAGACAAATTTGTACGGTCAACTCAGCCCGCGGACTGAGTGGTCTGTGGGCTCATTTGACCACCAAGCGGAATATAAATTATTTGTCAAATTAAGTAAGTTCTCATATTAAATATAACCATTTTCGTTGTAAGAAATGAAAATAATATAGTAAGTACATAATGATTTCTTGGCTGTATTCGTTGTTCCATTGCCGAATTTTTTTGCCAACAAAAAAATCTAATTCCCCAAGATTGTCTGTTTGAAACTGAGCGAGAGACAATATAATATGAATAAACTGACTTGATATTGATATTTAGGCATTTAGAATAGTCATAAAATATGAATGATTTGTCAAGTTAAGTAAGTTCTGATTTTATATACCTATTTTTTTTATTAGATATGAAAAATAATATTATACTTAATGATTTCTTGGCTGTATTCGTTGTTCCTTTGCCCGTTTCTTTGCCAACTATATTGCCAAAAAAAATCTCAATTCCCCAAGATTGTCTGATTTGAAACCGAGCGAGAGACATGTATTCGTCCTGTTTTGACATATGACTTTGTATATGAGTTTAAAAGAGACAGAGATATGAATGTCAAATCCTCCAATTACTTTACGACCCTAGGGTCGCCATGCATCACTTTCAACCCGCTACGCAGATGAACAATGATAAACTTTCAGAGTATGAGAAATGAAAAATCTATATAATGACAATGATACTACTAGTAAATCCCGAATTGATAAATTTAAAAAAAGGGAATTTAAAATTACAATAATTTTAATTTTACAATCCACGATACTAATGCAATCTGTTTGATAGTGATTGAGCCTATTAGTAAAAAGGATACACAAATATCTACTGAATAATTGTATTAGAGATATACATTCAATTAAAAAGCTACTAACGTAATATCCAATCTTTAAATCAAGAAAATAAATATTAATTACCTATACTCACACAAAACTGTTCACCGTAAACCAATGCTTTGACATATCTATCAAACGAATAGTTCATAAGTATTTACACATTATTCCTACCTTCAACACTTTTAATCTTAACAATGATAACCAAAAATCACAAAACACTATGTCTTCATCTGAACACACGGCTAAAGAAGAAGACACTGACCTACATAACACAGTCGCGTAGCGATGACATCATCCTTTGGAAAACAACATTCGACGCATGCGTTAAGAAAAAAAACCAAACCTAAATTCAAAAAATAAGCAATGTACTAATTGTAATTTCGAAAAACTTACTCCAAAGTAGGCGAAGAGCGTTTGGTAAGGAGACATGGTTTCCATGGTGTGTGGAAAGCTACTGATGGCAATGGCGGCAGTCTGCCAAATGGGGGCCAGTTTTATGGAATATAGATTCCATGGTATCGAATTGCAGACAGGACGAGAGGGGAGGATGTTTATATGATGAAACGACGCGTGTTTTCCGTCATTGAAATTCAATGGTTGAATAAACTTAAATGGATTTTTATAATTACAAAATTTACGTGGATGGCATTTGATCTTCATTTAAAGTAAATGTTAAAATTAAGCGTGGGGACTATAGCCCAAACCCTCTCATGATGAGGGGAAGCCTGTGCCCAGCAGTGGAATTCAAATAGGCTGTAGTAGTAGTAGTTCAAATTAAGTAGTATTTACGAATTATTACAATTAAAAACAATATGTTCCGTAAAATAGGTTCCTATTGTAAAATCCATTCTAATGTTAGAAATGCGACCGTAACTCTGTCTGTCTAGTATTATTACAACTAGGTACTGCCAGCAACTTCGTCCGTATAGAATTCTGTTATAGCATTCCTGCGGGAACTATGCGTTTCTCCGGTATTAAAACCATCTCCATACCAAATTTCATCTAAATTGGTCCAGCGAGCGGTTTAACCACGAGAGAGGTAAAGTTACTTTCGCATTTATAATACTAGTGGCTCTGAGAGTTGTAGACCTCGCGAGACTATTTTTGCACTGCTTCAATCAGTTCTTTTTACATTTTGAACCCATAGCTCCGGTATTTTGAAAAATGTCCGCAAACTGAATCGAGAAAAGAATCTATACCTACCTATAATTTTAGGAGCCTGGTCACAAAATTACATGAGAATCAGTTGGAAAATGCGACCTACACTGAGAGAAAGATAGCCGAAAATTGGGTGTCCATACCCAACCGGACATACGATTTTTTTTTTCCAAGTTGAAATGGAGTCGCTTCGATCGCTCGGTCATATAGTATGGATAAAAAAATACAGCCATACAGATAAATTTTCATGTATTTTAAACGTTCACAGGAAAACATACTACTTATTCAATTCAATTCAATTCCTTATTTCATTATCATGTTCATTGACATCAGATGTTAATTATATAAATTAGTAGGTACATGATACACTGCTAGGGCACGAAATATATCCTTAAAAAACTAAGAAAATATATTATATATCTATTTAATTCTACGTTAACATTAAGACTTCGATTTTATCATAATATTATAATAGTTTGATTAAATTGTATCATAATTCGTTAAGTAGTTTTAGAATAGTGTTTTATCCTTTAAGAATTCATTTACTTACTGAATTCACAAATCATTTACTTACTGAATTCACTGAAACAATCCAATACTTAGCTAAACCTGAGAAGCTGCTAAGAAGAAGCGTTGGAATCAACTGAGCTGAACTGTAATATATCTATTAGGTTGCGGTCGTAAGCTCCAGGTTCGAATGACATCTCGAACCAGCAGCGCCGCATTCTAACTTCCATAGTTGTGTACGAGAACTATTGCTTGCGTAAATGACAAGACTTGCAGCTGCTGCTGATTAATATTGTTTATAAGTTCCTCAAAAACCAATCTAAGTAGAGATCTGATACTTACGAATTGTTTTAGAGGACAAGGTCTCTTATATTTGGACGTTAGCTTCCGTAGTTTAGTATACATACTGTTATTAATAATTAAGATTGGCAATTTGATAGGGTTATTAATTGAATGAGCTTGTTACGTAGCTAAGATTAATGTGGAGTGTTAGATAGTTTTGTGAAGTCATGACTTGCGGTAAACCAAATTGAATAGGTTTACTTTGATCAACATTAGTGTCAGGCCTTTTTCAGGGTCAAAAAATTAAACATCATCATCATCATCATCATTTCAGCCGAAAGACGTCCACTGCTGGACATAGGCCTCCCCCAAGGCTCGCCACTCAGACCGGTCCTGTGCTACTTGCTTCCACCGGTTTCCCGCGACCTTCACGAGGTCGTCGCTCCATCTTGTTGGAGGCCTACCGACAGCTCGTCTCCCGGTTCGCGGGCGCCACTCGAGAACTTTCCGGCCCCATCGGCCATCAGTCCTGCAAAATTAAACATGTGTCGATAACGATAGTGCTTACCGATTCGCTGTGTACATAGTTACTGGAGGAGACACGAAAACGATCGCAGCGTGAGACGTAGCAAAATAGGGAATTACTGACGGACATTTCTGAAGTGAGCTGTCACTGTTGCGTATTTATTTGCATTGCATTTAGTACATCTGGAGCGAGTAGTGTCATCCGAGGCTTATTTTGTCTTTATCTCTAACAATGAAATTAGATAAAAAAGTTACAAGCCTTTTACGCCACTGACACGAATTTAGGGAAATCCTCCCTTAGTGCTCCCCTTCGTTCCCTAAGGAACCTGCATGCCAAATTTCAGTTCTCTACGACCAGTAGTTTTGGCTCTGCGCTGATCGATCAGTCAGTCAGTCAGTCAGTTTCTTGTTTTATATATACATATAGATATGGACGTCGCTTGACGCACCGCCCAACGCCCCGCGCATCGCGTCACTAGTCCCTGAAAAAGGCCTTATCCCCGGCCACGACTTTGAGCGGCAGCGGCGACCGTTTTATGGACACGTTGCGCGATCGTGCCGCCCGCCGCGCAGCGGTAAGCGACCATCGCGCGCCGTATTTTTTTATTTTATACCCATGGTATAGGCAAACGATCGCACAGCCCACCTGATGTAAGTGGTTATTGGGGCCCATGGACACCGAAATCCTATGATAGAAACCATGAGATCTCGAATGCGTTGCCTACCCTGAGGCCTAAGATGGAATGCCTCTGTGCCAAAAATTTCACCGACTGCCTTAACCCCCTACCGGAACACAACAGTGCGAGCACTGCTATTTGGCGGCAGGTTAGCGGGGAAAGACGGTGGTACCACCCCGGACGGACCCAGTACCAGGTCCTACAACTAACAAAAGTAAAAGTAGTCAGTAAAACGCCCGCCGCTCTCGCGCGTCGTGGTCGAACCGTTAGGCGTGGCATGCAGCGATGCAGGCAAGCGTGTATACGATCTGCGCAACGTGTTTCAATACATGAAGCTATTGAAACCAACGCCGTCTCATCCGCCACGCTGTACGCCCAACTCGAGCATCGAGTTTTCTGGACCCTTGGAGACTATACATCTCTAAAATCTTAGATTTAAGTTTAAGTTAGGGACTATACATCCCTTCAATGTAATTTTAGTACGTACCTATATGTATATTTTATACATGTAATGTAAAATTTGTAAATTTTGAAAAAAGGCCTTCTGCTTGAGTTTGTTGCGGCGCTTCTTCTCAAGCAATGGGTCTAGGAAGCGCTGGTAAATTCTTTTTCTGACGTGTAAAAGTGCCCCTATGTGGCCAATTTGCTGAATAAATGATTGAATTTTGAATTTTGAATCCACCGAGGCCTTACCCTAGATGAGTTTTTGCATGTTATTCGAAGATTGCCTTGTATGGAAAAGTTACCAAAATTGCAACGTGGGGGATTCTGCTGAATTTAAATATATACCTTGTGAGATACAATAAATCATAATCCCTGATATTTCATTAATTTTAATAACGCAATAAGGGTTAGCTAAAAATAAGCAGTTTAACTTGTGGGCTTAATTAAGTCATTGACATATTTTGAGGAGCATAGAATACCAAAGTATTGTTTATTTTTAACCTTCTGCAAAAAATAAGGTTATCAATTCAATACGTATGTTTGTAATATTATTGGAACTCCATGATTTTCACTTATGATAATCTGTTTAGGCTTTCGAGCAAATATAAAAAATATTGTAAGTGATTATTTGAAATTACATGAAATTATTTGTGTGCGAAATTAAATTTGAATTTACCACTGAACTTTTCGGTGAAGGAAAACATCGTGAGGAAACCTGCACGCATCTGCGAAGTGATTCGAGGAGGTGTGTGAAGTTCCCAATCCGCACTGGGCCAGCGTGGGGACTAATAGCCCAAACCCTCTCGTGATCACAGGAGGCCTGGGCCCAGCAGTGGGCCGTAAATAGGCTGTTGTGGTGATGGTGGTATGTATGTATGTTTTGTTCTATGTACGTTTTGAAGTTATCAGTTAATATTTCGTAATTGCTTTGCAAACGTAAATAACTTAAATACTTACAATAAAAATAAAACTATAAACTATATAAATAAAAAATTTGGCACAGATCAGTGTCGCTCGGCAAGGTTCCCAAAAGGCTGGCAACATTGCCGCGCTGGATGGCAATACTTATTCGCTGAGCGAAGTAGTGGCCAGCCCTTTGGTCACAAGAAGCCTCGATGAGGCGGGCGGACAAATCCTTAAAAAGGCGACGTGCGCTGGGCCCCCAAGGCCCCAAAGTTTCGACCACAAACATGTAACTGCTTCCCAGGGTAGCATATTTGCGGCGTTTGAAGTCTTCAGCCGAAGATGCCGCTGCGCCAGCACTGGTTTTTGTGCTCGCAATATGGGACGGAGCTAGGGTATCTACGCAAGTAGCATCCCAGACAAGGGGCCGACCCATACTCCAAGGCACCAACGTCATCCCGTCGGGCCTCTTTCCGTCATCCCTGGCTAGTCCGTTGGGTTCCAGTACTGCAGGAACCTTGACGCTAACAAGGGCCCTCCGGATGACGTCGTTAATGCTGGCGTGGCGAGGGATCCTCCCTGCGCTCCGGCTGCAAGAGAGGCCGTGGTGGCCCAGGCTGTCCACCGCACCTCCGCAGCGACACTGATGTGGCAAATTAGATGATGACCCTATTCTGAGACAAGTTGCCAATCTGAAAGTGTTATTATCTAAAAAAGTACCTATTGTGGTGGATGGTAATGATTGAAGCCACAAACCCGATTCCCATTCCGCTGTTGCAAGGAGGCGAGCACGATCTGTCGAACTAACTGCAGTATCTAAAAGACTGTTACAAGTTAAACGACAGAGCGGCTCGTCCCATTGTCTCTGCGAACAAGGATTGCTAGGCGGGTCGGTATTTTTACTAGTTAGAGACCATACGTTTATGGCCTCGATACAGTGTGCAGCCTCCAGGACCCCGAGAGATGGGGCTAAAATTTTCCCAATGAGACTTTTGGCACAATGTACCGAGGACAGAAACGCAGGCAAGATATATTGCGGATGCCCAGGCCACCGAACCTGATGGGTAAGCTAGCCTGGCTCCAAATCCTATCCCCGATGGAAATATTAAAAACAGAGCAGATGGTTTCTTTAATCAAAGTATCTAATTTTGAGAGAAGATTAGGGTATTTCCAAAGATGAGAACCGCGTAGAACGTGTGTGAATTTTGGAACGAAAAGACAATGTTTTATTATGCAGTATGCTGAATGCATGTTAATTTTGATCAAACGGTGTTAAATGACATTAAAATTTTGAATTTTCTTATTAACAAAATTCTCAAAGGACCGGTCAAGAATTGGGCAGCCGAGTAGATTAAGAGATTCTTTATCAATAATTTTGATACCTGGCGCCAGCTGTCTAAACATGTTAATTGTGTTTTCTTTATTTAAACAAGAATCTGAAATGAACAGTTCGCACTTTGAGAAATTTAGACATAGATCAATAGCTTTTAGGCCAAAATTTTTTTTTTCCAAATCATTAAGGACTTCAGATACATCACCGCCGAGGGTCCCGTCGTCCAAATACCACACGTTTAATTTAGAATTTAGTGCCTTGACTATAGGGTGTATTGCCAGGCTAAAGATAGCTGGACCTAGTGGATCACCTTGTTGACAACCAACTGAAGAAGCCAATAAGTTATTTTTAAACAATAATTTAGACGGAGACCTATAGCATTGCCAGAGAAATTTGTAGGTCAACGGATTTTTTTCTTTTATTTGTGTCAACAAGGCTCCCCGATCAACAGAATTGAATGCATTGCAAACATCCACCTTCAGAAGTACCTCACCTGACTGGTTTTGCACCTGACGGCGTGCACGGCAGCTTCACACCCAGACTTTGAACCAAACCCCAATTGCACAGGCTGTAATTCCTCACTAACACTGTTAAGGACAGAACGGCAAGCTATCTCAGCGACAAGGCGACGGAGTGTAGTGCCGACGGCAATAGGGCGAATGCCGCCATCTTTCTTGGCCAGCGCGCATAAATTAGCTCCTTACAGGATTTCTTTAATTTCATTGGGTACTTGGCCAGCTAGCATTATATTGACTAGATCAGACAAGTTCTTTAAAAGCGATTCCCTGGTGTCAGCACAGCCACAGTTCAGTAAGTCCTTGAGGTGCTGTGGTGACAGGCCCTCCAAGCCCCCAGCGGAACCATTAGGGAAAGATATTATGGTTCCAAAGATAGCCTGGGGAGTAGCCAGTAAGGTGGGATCGTTTTCCTATGGGGGGTCGGG
Source organism: Aethes cnicana (assembly GCA_963971205.1). Taxonomy (NCBI): domain Eukaryota; kingdom Metazoa; phylum Arthropoda; class Insecta; order Lepidoptera; family Tortricidae; genus Aethes; species Aethes cnicana. The sequence goes on from OZ020282.1 coordinate 528,915, forward strand.
TAAACAAAGGTTGGCGGCTGGAGGTGGATGTTTGCTATGTAGAGCTGAAAGGCTGTCAGCGTTAGCAGCGGCCACTGAATCGTCTGAAAATAGTAAGCGGGGGGCACCTCTGATGTCACCATCGGATACTTCCACTCTTTGGTATACATTTTTATCAAAACTCCTAAAACTAACGGGATTAGGGTTGGGTGTAAAATCGGTACGACAATTATCTTTGACTAGTTTTGTGAGAGTTTTCTTATTCTTATCCGGTACTAGATGTAGTACTGTAAATGTAAAAGATAGCAACTGTTCCCAATTAGACGTTGAATTATCGGCAACTATTGATCTGATGGCATCACTAAGAAATTTGGATACTGAAATACGGGCACGCTCTTGAAGAGTGAAATGATAATATGAAGCATTCGTGAACATAATTATTAAATGTTCGCAGACATTTTGAGAGTAGGTAATAAATTTGAATACCAAGTTCATAATGATCTAAAACGTTATTGAAATACCTACGTTACCTACACGCTAGCAAGCAAGTTGACTAACGGGCGTTTTTTTTTATTCATGTTACTAGCTGTTGTCGGCGACTTTGTATGCGCGTTTAAACAATAAAATGTAAAGCCCCGTTTTTTCCCGTTCCCGTGGGAATTTCCTGAAATACATTTTTAGTACTTCACCAAATTTCAGCTTCGTACGAATAGTGGTTTTGGCTGTGCGTTTTCATCAGTCAGTAACGGAAGAATTTGATAGTTCTTAGAGTAGTCAAAGAATCTCACGATCTCTTCTTAATCCATACTAATATTATAAATGTGAAACTGTGCTTGTTTGTTTGTTTGTCCTTCCTTCACATCGCAACGAGTGTACCAATTTGGATTGGAGATAGTCTGAGACCCGGGCAATAACATAGGGTACTTTTTATTCCGATATGTCCACGGGAACGGGTTTTCCACGGGTCAAACGAATTTTTCAATACTTCTATAATTATAACTGTCTATATGTATAGTATCATCGGGTACGCAAATTCTAACGCTATTCTACGCGGGACAAAGCTCGCGGGCATCGGCTAGCAATGTAATAAAGCTGAAAGTTTAGATGTTTGGATGTTTGTTACTCAATTACGCTAAAAAGGCTCGATCAGTTTGCATGAAACTTGACATGCAGATAGTTTGTAATCTGGATTAAAACATAGGTTACCTATTATCCCTGAAATCCCGGAAAGTCTCGTTAAAATCCCAGAAACTCGTTAGAGGGACCCCGGTAAAGGACTTTGGATAGAAATTCCGGGAATCACAGAAGTCCCGTAATCGCGGAAATCACAGAAATTCCAAGCAATACCTGGTGTTTAACTAAAAATGTTTGAATGTGATCCTCGCTAAGAATTATCTTCTATCACAATGCTTAAACGCTATGAAATATGGTACGTATGCCTAATATGATGCAAATTGTAACTCACTGCACTCTGTATCCATACTATTTAACTAGTTTATGAATTCAAAAGTACTTAAATCTGTCTGTCAGTATGTCTGTTACCCCTTGACACCTCAACCACTGGACAGATTTAGATGAAATTAAGTACAGAGATATTTCGAATCCCGGGAAAAGACGTGAACTAATACTTTTTATCCCTGAACAATTGCTGAGAGAACGCGACCACATATTTTTATTTACAGGACTTCTTTTGGGACAGAAGCTAGATTATTAATAAACCAATCATTGAATGGTGATTTGTGACCAACAAACACCCAATCAAACAAATACACACTTACGTACACAATAGACCGCCCGTCTGTAGAGTTCGCAATGAACAACTTCATTCGCCTACCAAGGTGTATTTATTTTCTTTACAAGTAGCTATATTACGCCAAATATTTGAGTGGATATCATGTCTCATACCACAACACACTTTATGTTCAAGAAAACGTGTGTTTTTAACTTCATCTATGAAGTACTAAATATTACATAATTTTAAACATGATATTATGCTTTATAAAATGAAAAAAAAAACTATCGGAAACTCTGAAAAAATAAACCTCAATATAATATAATTATATATTTAAGAGTACACTCTCTACGAGGCGGAAATAATTTTAATAAGTTTCTCCGTAATTTTCCGTACTTGAGTTTCTACGTATTTTTTATTATTATTGGGAACCACAAAGCTTTAACACTATTTCCTTGGCAAAATTTTGTAGAGATAATCTACTATATAAAAATAAGTCGGGTTTTCCTCCCTGACGCTATAAGTCCCGCGCCTCCACATTTCAAAACGCTCCAATGTATTTATTATTATTTAAAGAGCACTACAAGCACTCTCAACGCATAACTGATGGCTGTCTCTGCACGCTCATATGCGTTGATAGTGTTGGTGGTGCTTTTTATATACTTTTAAGCGTTTTGAATTGCGGATGTGCGGGACTTCTAATAGTAGATTATCTCTAGAGAACACTGAGGTATTTTCTGCCAGGTACAAACTTAATGCCAGTAAATATTATATATTTACTTAATACGACATGAACTTGAAATTAGATAGACCAATTTTTAAAAATAAATTGAAGGCAAAATTACTTACTTAAATCTTTAAATTATTTCTTTGTATAATTTTCAAGAGTACTTATACCTGTGATAGCTTTGGCCTTGTACTACCATAATCAAGTCTGTCAACGGAGCTATTGGCACTTAAATAAAATTATCTCGAATCGTCAACGATCCCCTACTCTCAGACCGGTTAGAACCTCTTAGCCTTCGGAGAGACTTTGCATCTCTCTGCGTTTTCTACCGTCTGTATAATGGGGAGTGTTCAGAGGAACTGTTTAGACTGGTGCCAACCGCTTCCTTCTATCATCGCACCTCTCGTCATCGGCAGGGTGTTCATGCCCATTTCCTTGAGACATTACGCTCGTCTACGCGTCGGTTCTCTAGAACATTTTTAGCGCGTACTATAAGCATTTGGAATGAACTCCCTGCTGAAATTTTCCCTCTGCGCTACGATATGGGATGTTTTAAAAAGGGTGCCATTAAATATCTACGGGACCGGCAACGCATTGGTGACGCCTCTGGTGTTACAAATGTCTATAGGCGGCGGTAACCGCTTTCCATCAGGTGGGCCGTCTGCCTGTTTGTCCGTCTATAATAAATAAAAAAAAAATATCTTTAAACCTACACTTTCTACTTAAAAGACAGCTTTCAGCGAAATTAAGCGTTAGGTAACCCTGTCAGACTCCGAAAACCAAAAGATAAAGGCTCAAAAGCGCAAGCTAAATTTAGCCATTACCCAAACAAATGGAAGCAGATAAGCTCCAAGGTAAGCTTCCAGTCCAAGCTTCGCTGATTCATGGTAATCAGTAATCACAAGGTTTTTTTTTATTTTATTTTTTATTATTATAGACGGACAAACAGGCAGACGGCCCACCTGATGGAAAGCGGTTACCGCCGCCTATAGACATTTGTAACACCAGAGGCGTCACCAATGCGTTGCCGGTCCCGTAGATATTTAATGACACCCTTTTTAAAACATCCCATATTGTAGCGCAGAAAATTTCAGCAGGGAGTTCATTCCAAATGCTTATAGTACGCTAGTGTGCTTGTAGTAAGGTACAGGTTTTCACAACTTAGAAGGCGCGTGGATTAAGAAAAAATGAACTCTGCGTCAACGAGTTAACTGCTTCATCGCGCGCCTTCTAAGTGAAACCGTGCTGTACAGTCAACTGTGAAAAAAATGACGGCACTTTCTTTAGCGTACTTAACCAGAGACAGTGTAGGTGAAATTATATAAGACTGACAATCTCATTACATTACGGCGTACATGGGAAATAGCTAGGGAGCTTGAAATGTTCATACTTCGTCTGTACAGCGCCATCTAGATGTAGCTCATGGAGTTCAAATTCGTATGCGGGCTTCTTAGGCAGCGCCATCTATTATCGCATTTAACACTTATTTCGGGCGTTCGCTGATTTGTTTGAAGGTTGTCGTTTAAAGTTTTTACCTTAGTTCTTCTATGGAGTAACTTACAAGTACGCTAAAGAGAGTGTAAGTTCGTGTAAGTATGCGAATCAAGTGAGGGTCACCACGAATGGATTCGCCGCTAACATGCGCTTGAGTCGCTGAAATGCAGTTTAGCACATAATGTGACGTATCATAAAAAAAGGCCTAGTGGTTCGACCTACCGCGTCTCATGCAGAGGGTCGGAAGTTCGATTCCGGCTGGCACCTCTAAATTTACTTATGTGTACAATTCAATTTGAAACTGAGCCTTTCGAAACTTGCACGCATCTGCGAAGTAATTCAAAGGTTTATGTGAAGTCCCAATCCGCGCTGGGCCCGCGTGGGGACTATACCTAACCAAAACCCTCTCGTGTTGAAAGGAGGCCTGTGCCCAGCAGTGGGACGCAAATAGGCTGTAGTAGTAGTGCCGTATTATAAATTGGCAACACCGAGGTCTAACTATAGAAGGATGCAAAGTTAGTACTTATTTTCCGCAAATGCATGTGAAGGATGGAACTACGAACGAAGTGAAGTGTCAACTAACCGTTAGAGTTCACGGCCTAAGGCTGCAGTTAGACGACGCGAACATTTCTGCCGCCGCGTGGTTGGTTGCTTGTAGGGGAATTCGACTTTGAGTCCTAGATAATAAAACATAAATTTGCTATAATGAACAGCTAGCACGCGTCCGCCGCAAGTCATTTTACGCGTCGTCTAAACGCGCTCTAAGTTGTCCTATTTGGTTAACAAAATCCGAATTTTGAGGGTAGATATTTGTTTACCAAATAAGACAACCGAGGATGAACATACTATAGTTTAAAACGTTCCACGAAAAGCCTTATCATTATTTATTACTGAATATCATGCAATAATTAATTTACACGTGTTGCCGACGCACCACGTCCAGTTTCGTGATGTGCGTGCACGCATTGGGACAATAAACAGCTCCTGACCACAAACAGAAAACGTCCTAAATCCCTTTGATATTATTGAAAACTAGACCTAAAACCACGGCCATAAGGTTAAATTGGTGTAACGGAGAAAAATCAATTGGAACGTTTCTGCTTTCAAACAAATGAGTCATTGAAGTCTTATTTTAGAGTTTTTACGACAATTGTGACATTTTATAGTGTTGCCAACTAGTAAATGGAATTTTCCGCGTACCTACAAATAATTATTTTGAAAGGGTTAAATGAAATGACATTCCTTACTAGAGGGTAGCTGTAGTAATAAAGGTTAAAAGGTTAAAACTTTTAGGAAATGTTACAAAGTAAGTAATATTCGTGTTTTGTGCGCTATATATTTTTCAATCCTTTCTACTACTACAGCCTATTTGCGTCCCACTGCTGGGCACAGGCCTCCCCTCATTATGAGAGGATTTGGGCTATAGTTCCCACGCGGGCCCAGTGCGGATTGGGGACTTCACACACATCTTTGAATTACTTCGTAGATGCGTGCAGGTTTCCTCATGATGTTTTCCTTCACCGAAAAGCTCAGTGGTAAATTCAAATTGAATTTCGCACGTAAGTAAACTTAGAGGTGCGAGCCGGAATCGAACCCCCGACCCTCGGCATGAGAGGCGGTAGGTCGAACCACTAGGCCACCACGGCTTTCAAATCCTTTCTGCCAAATTTCAGCTGCAGACTAAATCAATCCGTCAATCAGTAACGGAAGAGGTTTATATATTATTATACTTATAGATATTTTATGGGAGTTAATACCTAGAGTGGTCTTGGCAATATTTGATAGGTAAAGCATTTTTAAAGATTAACAGTAACTCAATTCAATTCAATCATTTATTCAGCAAATTGGCCACATAGGGGCACTTTTACACGTCAAAAAAAAAATTACCAGCGCTTCCTAGACCTAGACCTAGACCCATTGCTTAAAAAGAAGCGCCGCAACAAACTCAGCAGAACTTTTCTGACGATAGGAATGACAGAGGTTTAAAAAAAAAAACATGGTCTTGTTTATGTGTAATGAAGTTAAGTTTTGAATTCTCTCAAAATGTGTATTACTAGTTAATATAGTACTATGCTGTTTTTTTCAAGAAAAAATAACTTTATCACCCTATGAACATTCTTGATATAGTTACATCAATTGTCTTAAATTGTTGTGTTTTACGTGGCATTAAACGAAGGAAGCCGTCGATAAAGACGTGGTTAGCTTAAAACGATTGATCAATGGAAAATAATAGAGGTTAGATGAATAGGTCCATAAAAGTCGGGTACAAGAAGATGCATATTATTTTGGATACGATGATGAAGGAATAAGAATCATAACCAATAATAGGTACCACTCATACTGGTAGGTAATAATGATTTTATAAACGTGCTGGTAAATATACAAAAAAAAATGCACCGATGATTAGACCTACGTTAGATTTACAAAAAATTTCTTCTCTCATTTAGGCTTACGGTGGTAGGGCCTGGTGCTAGGTCCGTCCGGGGTGGTACCATCATCTTTCCCCGGTAGCCTGCCGCCAAATAGCAGTGCTCGCACTGTTGTGTTCCAGTAGGGGGTTAAGGCAGCCGGTGAAATTTTTGGCTCAGAGGCATTCCATCTTAAGCCTCAGGGTGGGCATCGCATTAGAGATCTTATGGTTTCTTAATGGGGATCATAGGATTTCGGTGTCCATGGGCCGCAGTGGTCACTTAGGTACCTTCAGGTGGGCTGTGCGCTCGTTTGCCTATACCAATGACATGAGAAAATGTAGGTAATCATTACGTCGGTTGAAATTAAGTAAATCCACCGTCTCTCATAATCCGAACTGAACTTCTCGGAACCAAAAAGGAGATGCAAAATTTTAGTTCAAACGCTACAGGTACTTTGAACGTAAAACGTTTCAGTTTTTTTCTCCTTTTCCTACTTTTGTCTATTACTAAAAATAAGTCTGTAGAAGAAGTCGCGTCTGAAACTTGAAAATTAAAAGAATCTATCAAGTCGAGGGGACTATACATATAAACGATACTGAACAAAATAATAACGATTTTTAGAAAAAATATCTGTATGTATGTGTGTATGTATGTATGTCCGGATTTAACTCGAAAACTACTGGACGGATTGCAACAAAATTTGATATGGGGATTGTTTATAACACTGGTCAACATATAGGCTACCTTTTCCGGAAAAATGCAAAGCTCCCGCGGGAAAGCTTTTAACGAATTCCACGCGGACGAAGAGGCGGCAGAAGCTAGTTAATCTATAATTTTCCGATCTTTGTACTTATCTCTTTTGTCATGTAACCAATCTGTTCAGTAAAAGGGGTATTTGTTACAGAATAAAGACTTTCTGGATTCCTTTGTTAACCTAGAATCGTTTGATGCTTTGTCAAAATATCGCAAGAGTTATTTTCATGTCGTTTCCAATCTTCTGAGCGTACTCCTACAAAATCTCCGTAGGCGAGAACCCTAAAATATTTTATAAACCTTTCATTACAATGGCAACTATTTATGCTCTATACAAAACTAGCCTTTCCCCGCAACTTCGTATGCCTGCGGAATAATATTAAATGTAAAATCCCGTTTTTTTCCCGTTCCCGTGGGAATTTTGCAAAATCCTTTCTTAGCCTACGTCACAATATCTACCTGCATGCCAAATTTCAGCCCGATCCCTCCAGTGGTTTGGGCTGTGCGTTGATAGATCACTATGTCAATCTGTCAGTCAGTCACCTTTGAGTTTTATATATTTAGATAGAGGTTTTGAATGCAAGTTTGAAGGATTCAAAGCTACACTAAAATAGCGAATGTTTATTATTTGTATTTGTAGCCGGTTCGATTCCCGAGTGAGACTTGCTTGTTTATTTTAAAAATAAAGCTACTACTACTACTACTACTACAGCCTATTTGCGTCCCACTGCTGGGCACAGGCCTCCTCTCATCACGAGAGGGTTTGGGCTATAGTCCACACGCGGGCCCAGTGCGGATTGGGGACTTCACACACATCTTTGAATTACTTCGCAGATGCGTGCAAGTTTCCTCACGATGTTTTCCTTCACCGAAAAGCACAGTGGTAAATTCAAATTGAATTTCGCACATTAGGTAAACTTAGAGGTACGAGCCGGAATCGGAACCCCGACCCTCTGCATGAGAGGCGGTAGGTCGAACCACTGGGCCACCACGGCTTCAGGCCACCACGGCTTTAACTATTAAACTAAGTATCTACATAGGTAGTAAATAAGTAAGCATGTTTCATGCTCTATTTGACAGCTATTTGTGCGCCTAACGGCGAAACTCGGTAGGACATAAAGATTTCTACCATCATGATGCGACCTGAGTTATATATATATAACAAATAAATGATATTTGATTTGATTTGCCGTGGTGGCTCGATCGGGGGTTCGATTCCGGCTCGCACCTCTAAGTTTACTTATGTGCGAAATTCAATTTGAATTTACCACTGAACTTTTAGGTGAAGGAAATCATCGTGAGGAAACCTGCACGCATCTGCGAAGTAACTCAAAGATGTGTGTGTGAAGTCCCCAATCCGCACTGGGCCCGCGTGGGGACTATAGCCCAAACCCGCTCGTGATGAGAGGAGGCCTGTGCCCAGCAGTGGGACGCAAATAGGCTGTAGTAGTAGTAGATTTGATTTGATCCGAAGGCCCAAAACTTTTCTCCATACTGTATACACGTGGAGAAGTCGCGGGAATCCAGTGAAAGCAAGATAGCACAGGACCCGGCCCAAGTGGCCAAACCTCAGGGAGGCCCTATGGCCAGCAGCAGCAGACGTCTTTAGGCTGAAATGATGATAAAGTTTTCCGCCTAGGTTAAGTAAACTTAGTCAGTTTTACCGCTAATATACTTACTTAGAAAAAAAGTTTTTCTAAAATTTAATTATTGGGACACGCTTTTATTGCTGAAACTTTTCTTTGTAAATCCTTCATCTACCCTTCAAGACGAATCAAACGAGCCCAATCCTGTGGCCACCTTCCATCTCCGTCATCAGATCAGCTCCACGTTATCATAATATTGCATTGTCACGCGATTTACATACTCGTGCAAAATTTCAGCTCAATCGGAAATCGGAAAGGCGGTCAAATTCAACTTGCAAAATTCCATTACATAGTTAGAGATCTTCTACTATCTAAAGTCCCGCGCCTTCACGTTTCAAAACGCTTATTTTTTTTATTATTATTTAAAAAGCACCACCAACACTCTCAACGCATAGTTGACGGCTGTCTCGGCATGCACACATGTGTTGAGAGTGTTGGTGGCGCTTTTTAAATACATTGAAGCGTTTTGAAATGTGAAGGCGCGGGACTTTAGATAGTAGAAGATCTCTACATACAGATCGACCTAATAAAAGCGTGTTGAAAACGTGTTTCTTTTTATGTCTACGGATTTAACATTCAACAAATCTCTAATCAAAATGGCATTGCCACATTAATCCGCGGGCAAAAGTAGTAAAAAAGCAGCACGGGTATTTTTGTATACTGTATTAATTAAGCGCCAATTTCATTGAAATTGAAAGCTTCAAAGTGAAATTTCCATGATTATTTCACTTCCATAATGAATTTTCGCTTCAGCTGTTCCTTTAGCTATGACCGCAACCGCTCAAGATAGAGAATGTACAGACAGAGGGTTCACTTCTACAACATAGACATAGACATAGACATTTATTTCCCAATATCAAATTACAGCATATTTTACATGTCAAAATAAGAGAATTTCACATTTAAATCGTCAGAAAGAATACAAAATAAAAATATAATGAAAATCAGGAATAAAATATTTCACCGTTAGGATCGTCTTTTTATACCAAAATAAGAAATAATATTAACAAATAATAGGATTAATATGGTACAATTGGTATGTCAAATTATATATTACAAATTTATAAATCTAAGTCCATGTATTCTTTAACAGAATATAACGGATGTTCCAACAAAATGTTCTTAAGTTGACGACGAAACACCGCGTCAGACGGTTCACTTTTTAGCTGTGCGGGTAGACGCTCGTAGTAAGACGGACAAACTTTCGATATTGCTTACTCATTCGAATTGTCAATACATTTTTATAGAAATACTTACTAGTTTCTGCCCGCGATTTCGCCCGCGTGGAATTCGGTTATCGCGTTCCCTACCATACGTTATACCGGGATAAAAAGTAGCGTGTGTCCTTTCTCGGGAAAGAAAAAAAAAAGCTAGCACTAATAATTTTGATAAGCGGCCAATATGCTGCAGGGAGGTAGCCAAGCCTCCAAGCTAGCAAGTTTGGTATTTTGCCTTCAGTCCAGGCCCTTTCAAAATACCATCAATATTTAGGGACATTTATTTTATTTTCAATTAATCACAAACTAAAACGGTGAACACTTTTTTTCAGGAGACTGACCTGCCTAGTAGTCAGTTTTTAGCAATAAAAGTAATAGGTAATTTATTTATCGCTATTCTGGAGTGGCCTTTCTCAGCATGGGTTGAAATGTCATGTTCGATCCACTTTGTTCCGTCAACCGTGAACGCTTTGAGCTTTGAAATTAAAGTATACTGTTCATTGTCCGTTCCAATTAGAACTCTAAATGGGGGAGGCTATTCAAAGTTATATTTTAGAATTCTTCTTATATGAAAACTAACCCTCTCCCGCGGTGTTACCCGCGTAGTTCATCTTTTTTCCGTTCCCGTAAGAATCTCGGGAAATCTCCTCTTAACCTACATACCAAAATTCAGCTTTCTACGACTGATAATTTCGGCCGTGCATTGTTGTCAATAAGTCATCAGTATAACGAAGAGTTTTAAAAACCAGAATAAGGAAGAATTTGTATTCTATATATAGACGCGTCTGAATGAAATCACATTCGGTGGCATTCGTTGACTACTTAGTCCTTCAATGTGATTGATGCAACTGATCTTACTGTGTCAAGATCGATACCTTTTTTTCTAATTAAACTCAACATTATTCGAAGAAAGACGAACCATTAAAATTTAAATAAACAAACTAACAAGCCATTAGAGTTCTAAACAATTGCTTGTTATTGAATACAAGTAACTTTTTAAATAAATAAGAGCGATTCAAATGCTAGGAATCGGCGGAAAATCTGCGATCCTGCCAGTCGGCAGCGAGAGACGGACTCAGTCACTGGCTGGTTACCGCCGAGAGCGTGCGTCGCGCGTCCTGTTGAAACGTTCGAAATTCGAAAGTGACGTTTCATTTTTGAAGTAAATGAGGAAATAGTTACCCACGTCAGTTTTCTTCTCATTCAAAATCTTCATTTCCATTTCTTTCTTTTTTATTTTCGAGTGTTGGCTGCCAGTTTTTTAGAACTTTTTATTATTTGAACTGAACTAAGTGCAAGTGCGATTACAAGGCTGGTTTCCTGTCAGTCTCTCAACTAATTCGCTCCGACACAACTTAATGTGAGTAATTATTTTTAAATTCTCTTTTTAAACAAATGATAGATTTTCAATACAAAACTTTAGTGCTTAACTAAGTTATAATATAAATGTAGAGCTTTTGTACAAGTTCTGAAATTGAGAATTAATATGAAAAGTTTGGGAGAAAGTTTTGGGATTTCCAGAGAAATGTATTAGAATATTTAAATTTTAGAATTAAAGTAGTACCTATTCTGGAAAATGTATTCAGAATACGTCTATAGATTAATAATTTCACTTCGGTATAAAGTAAACTTTCATATGGGTATTATAGTTAACTTCTTTTACGTATAATTAACATTTAAATACAAAGATAGATTGAAAAATTGATCGAAACGCATGGCAACGCATTCGAAAAAAACATAAAAACATGCTTAGAATCGATAGCTGATTCTGTGCGTGAAATACCTACCGTTAACCATGTTAAAATTTGACCAAAATCAATGTGTCGTCAAAACCATTTCTCATTCTTGTAAAGATACTTAACAAAACATTTATTCAAGTAGGATTTTACAATCACTTTTGCATCGTCATTATGTGCAATTTGATGTAGTTATCATTTAAAACATACCGTTATCCGCTGCAAGCTTCGTCATTGATTTAGGTACCTACATCTTCTACTTTGTATCATATTTTTTTAATCACACGCACTATATTAAATTTTTAACAAAGTCTACTAAGTGTTATAAGTTTTTCTCAAACATGGAATGAAATATTGATATTATGTTCTTCTTATTAGCCTGTGAAGTATCACGTTTCAGGCGCGGCTAGACAAATTGATCTATAATGAAATTTCATACAAACGTTGCAGACCTAGGCCGGCAACTCACTTTTTTTAAATTTCGATTTGATATATTTCAGCATCTGGGCTTTCCGCCATTTAAAAAAGCTACAAGCTCTATGGTTCGCTATGACATTCTGCCAATACAGCTATTAAAAAAACATGAACCATATTTGCTACATAGGTATCGCAGTTTTATTTATGTAAAAAAGACAGAATATATTATATATAAAATATTATTTTATTTATTTATTTCATTGCATGTTTGAGAAAATTACTATACATACATCGGCGGGGAACGGAAGTTGTCGGCCTCGTAACTATCCGGCCTCACTTCGTGCAACTGCAACATCCTCCTTCCCGGCCTCTGTAGTAATGTACTATAAGGTGCATCTGTCTGTGGTATCGTAGCTTCCAATCGGATGAAAAGATTTTCGTTTAGTTTTTTTTTTTGTCATAGATAATTTTATCCCGAATGTTCTTAGCCATGTTTCATGAAAATTTGTTTAGCCGTTTGAAGATCATCAGCTCTTTTTATTTGATGAGGGGATCTGACTAACTTCCTTATGTCCGATCGATTCGAAATTTGGTACCGTGTTACTTCAATGATATTGAAAGTATATGGTAAGGTAACCATGACCTGATCAGCCGTTTGAACATCATCAGCTCTTTAATAGTTGACGAGGGGATCTCACTACCTTCCATATGTCCGATCGATTCGAAATTTGGTACCGTGTTACTTCAATGATATTGAAAGTATATGGTAAGGTAACCATGACCTGATCAGCCGTTTGAACATCATCAGCTCTTTAATAGTTGACGAGGGGATCTCACTACCTTCCATATGTCCTATCGATTCGAAATTTGGTACCGTGTTACTTCAATGATATTGAAAGTATATGGTAAGGTAACCATGACCTGATCAGCCGTTTGAACATCATCAGCTCTTTAATAGTTGACGAGGGGATCTCACTACCTTCCATATGTCCTATCGATTCGAAATTTGGTACCGTGTTACTTCAATGATATTGAAAGTATATGGTAAGGTAACCATGACCTGATCAGCCGTTTGAACATCATCAGCTCTTTAATAGCTGACGAGGGGATCTCACTACCTTCCATATGTCCTATCGATTCGAAATTTGGTACCGTGTTACTTCAATGATATTGAAAGTATATGGTAAGGTAACCATGACCTGATCAGCCGTTTGAACATCATCAGCTCTTTAATAGTTGACGAGGGGATCTCACTACCTTCCATATGTCCTATCGATTCGAAATTTGGTACCGTGTTACTTCAATGATATTGAAAGTATATGGTAAGGTAACCATGACCTGATCAGCCGTTTGAACATCATCAGCTCTTTAATAGTTGACGAGGGGATCTCACTACCTTCCATATGTCCTATCGATTCGAAATTTGGTACCGTGTTACTTCAATGATATTGAAAGTATATGGTAAGGTAAACATGAGTCCGGGCTTTTTTTTATTTGTTACTAGCCGTTTGCCCACGACTTCATCACGCGTAGACTTAGAATTTACTCGAACCGATGTAATGTAGATGTATACATGGTGGGTCAGAAAATATGGCAAATAATTAACCCACAGTATCGGCTATCGATTCTAAGTATATTGTATAGGTCTTTAATTTTTTTTGAGATGGTAAAAAAAAATATTTTGTATAGGATTCAGGCGTCGCTCACACAACCAATCCCATATACAATTTTTTTTTTACCAACTCGAAAAAAATTAAAGACCTATACAATATACTTAGAATCGATAGCCGATCGGTCATTCTCCAGAACGATGTTATAATTCTAATTAACGCGTCGCTTTTTTTCCTCTTACTTTTCAATGAGTTTTATCTCAAATATAGTATCTTTTTGATCATTAAAACTTAAATCCTTATTGGGCACATTAAATATATTGACGGTTAATTAGTTAAAAATAATTTAAAATTTCTGTGGCGCGTGAATTAGAAAAACGACGTGTTATTTAGAATATTACACTTTTCCATGACGTGTGAATTATAAAAACGACGTTTTAATTAGAATATGGTGATGATGGTGATGATAATGTAACTATGCATGTAGGTCAATTCTTACGGTAAGTAATTATTATTCTGAATTTAAACTATAATATAACTATACATATGACGATATTTTTCCACAAATTCTAATTAACGCGTTGATTTTCGACGCGTTAATTAGACGCGTGAATTAGGGATTCTTGAAAAACACAAAATAACTTTTTAAAGGTACATGTAATAAATCACAGAATCTAGTATCAATTAAATATTGCGACCTTTAATGTATTCTGTAACTCTCATAGCAATAAAGTTGCTGGTTGATTTTTAAAATGTAAGCTTGTTAATTAGAAATTTCTTAAACCAAAACGCGTGAATTAGATACTTACGTGCGTAATCTGCGGCCTGGACACAACTGACACTACCATCCCGCACGGGGCTTTGGCCGCGACTGACTGCTTGACCGAAATGCGGTAGCGAGATCCGTGCCTACATTCCGACCACTGGTGTGGTCAAAAACGATCGCGACGCGTGATTTAGGATACGTTTCGAGACAAAGTAATTATAATTGAATTTTTTGTGGTTTATGACTGTATTGACTAGATTTTTTTTGTACAGTGAAAATATATATTCTTTTGTGAAATAAACTTGTTTTCATCGGGTTTTCTTTATGTATATCATCAGGAAAAATTGGAACGTAAGTAGTTTTGGTAGTGGGACGCGACGTGTTTATTAGGAGAATGGGACTTTTAGATTTTTTTTCCACCCGAAGCCTTTTAACTATCTCTTTGAAAATTCATGTACAGCTCAATACAAATACCTTCTACGATAAAAAAATATAAACCATGATAAAATCTATGATTTTATATGGTTAAAGAGTGAAGACAAGCAAAAATGTACGTCTGGAGAATGACCGCGATACTGTGGGTTAATTATTGGCCATATTTTCTGACCCACCGTGTATAGTTATAGAAGCATTGAAAAACTAAACCCGTTCCCGTGGACATATCGGGATAAAAAGTAGCATGCTATTTCCTAGGGTCTCAAACTATCTCCATACCAAGTTTCATCCGAATCGGTCCAGTCGTTGCGACGTGAAAGAAGGACAAACAATCAAACAAACACATTTTCACATTTATAATAATTACTAGCTTTGCCCGCGACTTCGCCCGCGTGGAATTCGGTTATCGCGTTCCCGTGGGAACTATGATATAGCATAGGCTATATCATAGTTCCCACGGGAAAGGCTATAGAGCCTTTCCCGGGACCCCAACTATCTCCATGCCAAATTTCATCTCAATCGGTCCAGTGGATGAGGCGTGAAGAGGTAACAGACAGACAGACAGACAGACAGACAGAGCTACTTTCGCATTTATAATATTAATATGGATTACTATGGATTCTATGCTGAAGATACTTTGAGACTCACGGCAGAGTTCACACAAACTTCAACAATATACACACAATATTTTACAGCAAACCAAACAATTACTTAGTCTGTGAAAACCCGTCAAAAAACCATCAAATTTCAAACCGAATGAGAATTATCATTAATTAAACGTAAAACTAAACAATTAAGTAAGCCCCAAAAGCACTTCTCAAGTACGAAGTCACTTAGGAGATATTAGAAGTTACTATGGCACATTCAAGAAGTGGCAAGTTGGTGAAGTACTTTTGACGGGCGTAACGAAGAGGGCCGAAGTTAGACGTCACTCGGAATAGATAACCTACACGGTTATCTATTCCGAGTGACGTCTAAGTGAAGCTTTGGGGTTTAAGTGCCGTTTTTAACTTGATTTTCCAGTAGAAAGTTATATAACATTTTGATGGGAATGGTGAAGACACGCAGCGTTCCCTATTTTAACATATATGTAACAGAGCCAGCGAGCCGTGGTGGCCTAGTGGTTCGACCCACCGCCTCTCATGCAGAGGGTCGGCGGTTCGGTTCCGGCTCGCACCTCTAAGTTTACTTATGTGCGAAATTCTATTTGAATTTACCACTGAGCTTTTCGGTGAAGGAAAACATCGTGAGGAAACCTGCACGCATCTGCGAAGTAATTCAAAGATGTGTGTGCAGTCCCCAATCCGCACTGGGCCCGCGTGGAGACTATAGCCTAGACTCTCTCTTGGTGAGAGAAGGCGGTCCGTGCCCAGCAGTGGGACTTAAATAGGCTGCTGTGGAGGTGGATTTTAAATTTACTACAAACGATTTCTCAGAAAAAAAAACCAAATACATACATACTACTACTACTACAGACTATTTGCGTCCCACTGCTGGGCACAGGCCTTCTCCTATCACCACGAGAAGGTTTGGACTAAAAAAAAATCCAAAAAAACCTAAATACATTATTTTGATTAAATTATGCGTGACGCTGAAAAAGGGATTTCCTGCTTGCGTAACGGAACCCCAAATTTGTAATTTATTAACTGAGGAAATCTTGTGGAAATGGCGCCGAAAAGAGTTCCCAAGAGGCGTGAAAAACTTTACTTATTCTCAAAGTTCGGGTGATGATTTCCTACTCCGGCTTTCGTAAATATTGTATGGGAAACGTAATTGACCGAGCGAGCAAAGCGTCTTCCTTTAAACTTTGCCAAAAATGCTTCCGTACTTCCGGCTGTCTGTTCTCTTCTTACAAGTCGCATTCCTCGACCGATTCTCGTGAAATTTTGTGGAAAAATCATATGGATATTTTTTGTCGATTTTTCTTCTCAAGCAATGGGTCTAGGAAGCGCTGGTAAATTCATTTCTGACGTGTAAAGTGCCCCTGTGTGGCCAATTTGCTGAATAAATGATTGATTGATTGATTCATAGTAGGTATATGAAATACACTCAACAGCAATGAATTCGGGTCACTTTGTATGGAAAATGCTATACAAAGTGACCCGAATTAATTGCTGTTGCGTGTACAAATGCCTACGATACAATGAGTGTGTCCTAGCGGTAGGAAGTCTGGCGGAGATGGATGGATTGCCCCTACTACTACTACAGCCTATTTGCGTCCCACTGCTGGGCACAGGCCTCCTCTCATCACGAGAGGGTTTGGGCTATAGTCCCCACGCGGGCCCAGTGCGGATTGGGGACTTCATACACATCTTTGAATTGCTTCGCAGATGCGTGCAGGTCTCCGCACGATGTTTTCCTTCACCGAAAAGCTCAGTCGTAAATTCAAATTGAATTTCGCACATAAGTAAACTTAGAGGTGCGAGCCGGAATCGAACCCCCGACCCTCTACATGAGAGGCAGTTGTTCTATTTTTATGCGCTTAAACAAGTAAATGACAATTCTAATGCGTTAATAATTTATTTTGCATTATAACGGCAGAAAATATTTCCTTTATTTTTGTTTTATTGCAATAAAGTGGCAACTCGACTTTGACGTTCGCTGACACGTCACCCGCATTGACCTATAATAAGTAATAACATAACATATGGACGAACAGTGCCTAACAGAATATATCAAAATATATGGAGCAAACTGACATTAGATAATACGTTCCAATATGCTAATAACGCCTCTTTATAACGAAGGCCAAACGCATTTTTCTCCGGCTGATTGTGAATCCTTACTTATAATAGATCAATGGTCAACCGGATCGGCCGACCTTGTTTGTTTAGAGCATGCATTGCCCGCATCCATATGGATTTTCAGCAAATAATTACATACAAATATAACTTGAAATTTTAAGATTTCTCCAAGTAACCTTCACAAGAAAACTTTCAATAGCATATCATCTACCATGTTACATTTATCTGTAATTGAATTATTCTTTATCGTCGTTTTATTAAGAGTATTAAACCCAAACTCGGACCTCACTCAAGCCGTGCCGTAAAATTTTATTGTAATTATGTCGTTACTTTCTGCGGTAATATGTGAACCCGTTCAAACCAGTCATATGTATTATTATGGCCTTCAAAAAACGGTAGCCCTCAAACGACCTAGTATATGATTTTCAGAAAAAAGTCTTACTTGCATATAATATTTGACCATTTGATTATTTTTCGTGAAATGTCTCCCACTGATACTAATAGTTTATTGCTATACAATAGTAATTTAGGGTTCGTTCGTCTAGTTTGTTACTCGATAGACGAAATGGCTCGTTGTTACAGCGATTCTGCCACATTACTGTCCAATCGGTCCATATGAGTCCTCTACAATGTATACTCATATTCATATATTCATATTCATATTCATTTATTGAAGCATCCATGGTATTACATGGTAGGTAGGTACAGATGAGACAAGACCTTATAGTACGGGCATGGACCCTGCTAGGGCGGAGCAATACTTAAGACTACATTTAAATCCTAATCCTATACATACAATTATTACACAAAATTACACAAAAACATAAGAGAAAAGAAAAAACTCATTACTAAACAATTTTAAAATAAATATTCGTGTATATCATTAAACAATTTTAAAATAAATATTCCTGCATTATATTATTTTACAAGAAGATTATGATGATTTATGTAGAAGGTTAGTGGTTGACTGTTATCTCGTGTCCAAAGTGTTTGTGTTCATGTTATTTTGAATACATACATACATACATAATATCACGCCTTTTTCCCATAGGGGTAGGCAGAGACCACTTCTTTCCATTTGCTACGACTCTTGCATACTTCTCTCGCTTCTTCAACTTTCATCCCGTTCCGCATACATGCTCGTCGGTTTAAAGTACTTTTGACCTGGCCTTTAATCAGATTGTCCTGAATTTGATCCAAGAACATTCGCCTCGGTCTTCCTCTTCCAGCACCTCCATTCACACTAGCCATATAAATACTTTTTGTCAGTCTTCTCTCATTCATCCTTTCCATATGCCCAAACCAATATAGCATACCTTTTTCTATTTTTGTCACTACATCCTCTTTCACACCACACCGCTCCCTTATCACGCTATTCCTTACCCTATCACTCAATTTAACATTTGCAATATTCCGCAATGCTCTCATTTCTACAGCATTGATTTTACTTTCGTGCTTCTTCTGCCATACCCAACTTTCACTACCATACATAAGTGTCGGCACTAGCACACCTCTATGTACAGCCACTCGAGCCTTTGCCGAGACTTTGTGGCTAGTCATAAAAGCATAATAATTTTGAATACAGTATACTTTATTGAACACCACACCTACCATGCTACACCTACCATGGGGTTACAAAATATCTTAAGCACTAACAGAATGGACCTGTGAAGGTGTAGCAAAAGTTATAAATCACTAACATTATACGTATTCATTATACATTACAGACAGGACAGATAATAAAATAAATCTTGGAGTTTTGACGTATTCATTTGAACATATTTGCGTGTATCTCGTTTTCGGAAACGATATTTACCTAATGTTTTCCTAGTTTGCTTTCTTCAGTAGAGATCGCTATTTAGCGATAAGACCTTCTGCTATATGCCTAATTTTTTATAATAATTACGTTTATGTACCTATGTAGGTAAAGGTACTGTTGAATGTGCGGTGTTCACAAAATTGTATTGTATTGTTTTCTAATTCAAATATACAGTTTGCTATGCATGTTTTCTTATCTAAAATCGATTTGAAATTGCATTTTCTTTCCAAAAGCATAACGAGGCTGTGCCAATTTGGTGTGGTGATCTATGACCATTATAGTTTGGGCAGGGGCAAGTACTTCCGGTCAAACAGGATGTGGCAGGCCGATTGAATCCGTATCTATCGGGAAATTAGAAACTGCTTCCATGGGTTTGTCTGTGGTGACGTAAATTGGGACCTAGGTATTTTGGCACGGGAAGTTGCGGATTTTCTAGTGTTTCCGACCATATTCGGGTTGATTTTTCAATTGATTCTTGCTAAGGCGACCCGCTGTGCTAAAAAAGCCGGTCCAAAACCTACAATAAAATTGCGCAATAACATTGATGCGTCTGCCGCTGCCATCAAGAATATTGTGCAATACTAACCCTAAACGGTCAATAACATTGCACAATTCGAAATATTGTGCAATATGATTGATCGTCTAGGGCCAAAGGCTCATGGTGGCACTTGATGACGTTGGTTTCATGCGGCCCCCAACCGAACTATTAGTATGAAAATACGATGCAAGCGACGCCGTGGAAAACAGCTAGTAATTCCATAAAATACCGAAGTTGCCATCAGGTGGCCCGTGTGCTCGTTTTCCAACCAAATACCATAAAAAAGAAGTTAGAACGGCAACCATTAGCAACTTTTTCACGCACGTGCCAAGTAGGTAATAAACGCGTTCCACGAACTGAGAGAAAATTAAAAATCCCGCAAACAACGTCTTTGAAAAGTAATAAAATTTTATTGAAAGATAGCGAATTCCTGCGCTGCAAATCGAAAAATTAATAAAACGAAAATTATTTATTAGGAAATGCGGTCAAGTGTAGCTAAACAGAAATGGTTTTAATTATTGTGTACATTTTGCTGTTGAAATAAATAGGATTTTTTTTTTAACCGACGCCTTTGATAGAACTGACGTTAAATTCAATTATTCGTTTGTAATTTTACTTAATTCGTTCTAAGAAATAATAGGTAGGTACTGTAGATAGATAGTTACCAAATCTCGTACTTTCTGGTGGAAAGGTAACGAAGATATAATAGGGCGGAAAACACGCCGAAACGTGTGTTTGATATACACACTGTGCATTACCTTTCCATCTGGAAAGGAGAAAGGATTTTGTATTTAAAGTCTCCTAAGTATTTTTGCCCGTGTGGTGCCGGGTAAGAATTGCACCACCCCCTCTCTTCCCGTGGGTGTCGTAAGAGGCGACTAAGGGAAATAGCGGAGGATGGGCAGCAGCGTCCTCCGAGAACTACCTCCTTCATACTGCGGTCGCCAACCCGCCCGCCAAGCGTGGCGACTAAGGCAATCCCCCCCCAAGGGATAAAACTGGAAGGATGAGGTCACAATTGGCGAGCCTTGGGGGAGGCCTATGTCCAGCAGTGGACGTCTTTCGGCTGAAATGATGATGATGATGATGAAGTATTCTTATAACAGTTATAACCTATATCTACAAAAAAGAGAAATTTACATCAAGTAGTTTCGGTGATAATCGATTTAGAAATTCGATAGTCATTCTACGGGCTCACTGTGTTTACTTGCTGGTTATATAACCCATAGCTTGGAAACTACAACTCTTACCAAAATGAATGATGTACTTCATCATCATCATCACCATCATTTCAGCCGAAAGACGTCCACTGCTGGACATAGGCCTCCCCCAAGGCTCGCCACTCAGACCGGTCCTGTGCTACTTGCTTCCACCGGTTTCCCGCGACCTTCACGAGGTCGTCGCTCCATCTTGTTGGAGGCCTACCGACAGCTCGTCTCCCGGTTCACGGGCGCCACTCGAGAACTTTCCGGCCCCATCGGCCATCAGTCCTGCGAGCAGATTCTGATGTACTTATTTGTAGATAATGTAATGGTGAATAATTATGTCTTTTACTATTTTATCCTAGCTTGTATTGTTTTTCTGAAAATCTTTCTCGATTTGTGAAAAGGGATATAAGTATTTCAGGGGAGAAGGGTGCAGCAGGAAGCGGAGGGGGTGGCAGAGTTGTGTATTATAATGTACCTACTTATACTACTACTACTACAGCCAATTTGCGTCCCACTACTGGGCACAGGCCTCCTCTCATCACGAGAGGGTTTGGGCTATAGTCCCCACGCGGGCCCAGTGCGTATTGCGGACTTCACACACATCTTTGAATTACTTCGCAGATGCGTGCAGGTTTCCTTACGATGATTTCCTTCACCGAAAAGCTCAGTGGTAAATTCAAATAGAATTTCGCACATAAGTAAACTTACGTAGAGGTGCGAGCCGGAAGCGAACCGCCGACCCTCTGCATGAGAAGCGGTAGGTCGAACCACTAGGCCACGAGCCACTACTTATACATAGGTATAAAACTGCATCAATAAATCTGAATCTTTAATTTTGCCATTTTGCCCGCGTTTGAAATCTATAATTAACATATTAATAATAAATACGAAACGTTTACACAATTTGGCAAAAGCAATTGAAATTCTCATTAACTCCGCAATTGCGGATTCAATGAAATTTGAGCACAATCGAAACCTCGATGGCGTTCCGCACAATACATCCAATTTTATCCTTTAACAATTTTTGTTGTAGAGTATGTGAAAATGAACGTTTTGAGTTATCAGTTATTTATCCATGCTAATATTATAAATGCGAAAGTAACTCTGTCTGTCTGTTACCTCTTCACGCTTCATTCGCTGAAATTTTGTATGGAGATAGTTGGAGTCCCGGGAAAGGGCATAGGCTACATTTCCCGGAAAAATGCATAGTTCCCGCGGGGACGCGATGACAGAATTCCACGCGGGCGAAGTCGCGCGCAGAAGCTAGTGAGTTATAAAGAAAATATTTTATATTTTACATAGGTCAGCTCACAACTTCCCCTACCGCTTGGTTATGCGTGACCATGTACGGTGCGAATGTGTATTCGTATACGTGCCTCAAGGAGCACTTAAACGCACCCTATCACACCGTACATATACACATCTAACAACACCAAGAACTGTAGTAGGTAGTCAATCGTGAGTGTACAAGAACTGTACTTAAGGCGCTGACGAGACCTAAATTAACTTTCTTTAAACAGTATTTAAACGAAAACCATTTGATTTTGTAAGGCGAGTAAAATATATGTTAATATTCACTATTCACTTGAAAAACTTGCTATTCCGTAAAAAGGATTACATGAAATCTTCTAATCGTATTTAAAACGGTTCTATAAGTTTATTTTTCAATGCAGATTACTATAATTAAATACACTTATACCAAAACATTTGCTTGTTTATATTGTTCAATACAATGTGCTTTTTTATTCTTAATTTTTCTTATTCCGCTGAGACAGTTAGTTGCCTGCCTAGATAGCTCAAGGTCATTAGCTCTTGTCAGCGTCGTAAAAATAATTTGAAAAGTTTTTTATTCATTAAAAAACTACAGTTTTAGCATAACTTAATCTCATCTCATAGGCATATAACCGGAACACCCAAATGGTAAATATAATGTAAATGTAATATAAGAGGCAGGAAGTGAAAGTAATTACTTTTTTTACACTTCTGAAGCCATAAAACATTTTATGAATCCTCACGATGAATCTTGTTTACACGCTGACGGCTCATTTAACTAGTTATAAATTGGTTTTATGTTATTTTCTACAACTTGATATTGGCGCGAAAATAAATTATGAAAGTGATTTAGTGTGATGCTACTGTAAGTCTATGTTTAGATGAAAGAAGTTGAGGCGTGCGTTTTTCTATTCAAACACGTACAAGACGACATGAAGAAGAACAATTTTCGTTCATGTTCCATTTGAGCAGAACTTGTGGCATAGCTCAAAAGTTGAGTAGCAATGGATTATTTTTCTTTTTAATTTCGGGTATAAATAGGAAAATAGAACCTAGACTTAGTCGTGGCAACGTGTGCCTTACGCTCGACAATATCCCGATAGTAAAGTGAATACCTAACATAAAAAATAAGACTTCCTTGACGCGTGTTCGAAGCCTGCTGTCATCTGAACGTGGCCTAATATTAGCTAACTCAGTTTTAAGGTTTTGAAACTTGATGTAGACACTTAGTCAGGATATACATTTAATGTATGTTTGTGGTAGGACCTAGTGCTTGGTCGATCAGGGTTAATAACCTGCCGCCTAATAGCAGTGGTCACACTCTTGCGTTTCGGTAAGGGGGCCAATACCATCTCGTATGTGTGCTCGCTTTGCATCCCACTTAAGCATTCTAATAACGCCTCTTTATAATATGTGTCAAGATAAATATTTTGTACAAAAGTAAACCTAACACTATAAGACTTAAGTGTCAAATTTACTGAGCGCCAAACGGCCATTTTTTCCGGCTGATTGTGAATCCTTACTTATAATAGATCAATACACTGAAGTATAAAAAGATCGGTAAGTACATCGGTACTCATTTGACCCAGGTGTTTTTGACCTCTTTCCGAATTTAATTTTGAACTTCTAATTAAATATACTTACGACAGTAATTCTTAAAGAATACATATTATCAAGATTCTGGCCAGTGAGGCAATAAAAATCTCAATGTTTTCGGTTGCTTGAGTCCATAATGTGAATTTCATTCGCCTCGCACCCTAATCGACTTTCGGAGATAATATTCAGGCTAACGCGCTAATAATATCAGCTTGGTTACATTACAGAGGTTTTTATAGTATATACTTACTTAATGAAATAATCGTTTCATCATCAACAGCCCATAGTAGTCCACTGTTGGACGTAGGCCTCACCCAATGCACGCCAATGAGCTCTGTCCAAGGCGTGCCGCATCCAATCTACACCGGCCACCTTGCGCAAATCGTCACTCCACCTGGCAACAAGGCGCCCTACACTTCGCTTGCCTTGTCGTGGTAATGAAATAATCGTTTAGCTTTTTGCAAATGATAAAGTTTCTTTTTTAATGTTTGATATACTTGCTTCGTCTTTCGTCCAAACTCAAGGGATGAGATTGTTTTTATTTGTCCGCACTTCAACCAAAGAGGACCAGCGTATTCCTGCTCACCAGTTGGCACCAGTGTCCTATGAGGCTGTCAATCTCAAAGTTGTTATTCCATACAATAGTGTCAATATTAATGAAACATTTCAAGTTTCTGTGACCTCAGTGTTGCCAATTCATATACTTAATGATATGGCATTTAATGTGCTTAGTTGGCAACATTGCACCTCATGCGACACAAGCGCCTCAATTCATTCACGGTGTTCATTCGATTCGGCTGTTAGTATTTTACGCTTAAACCGCGAAGTCTATTTAGAAGACGGTGTGGAAAATAATTGAAACCTTGAAAAGTAATACTCGAAAACCATTATTTATGTGCATGCAGGCGATGCACTTTTAGTGTGAAATTTCACACAGATGAGTCGAGGGCGAAGTTAGTTCTCAACATTATTATAACATGCAAACCCGACTTCGGTCGACAAGACATTGACACTAAGTGCATTAATTTCCGAACGTCTACTTGAAAATTTCCGGTCCAAGTTCTTGTAGATAAATGTATAGGTGTATAGGTAACTTCTGAAGACAAAAAGGCTTTTAAAAAGTGTTTAGTATAATATAAGCATCTTCTTGAAATTAATTATTAATTATGCTTTTGAAACGACATCTTGTAAACACAATAGAATAACAATAAATTATACCCGTATGATTATGAGTATGACAATGAATAAAGCTTTTTTATTGCATTCTTGGATATTAATGGTCGTTTGGATGAAGGAATAGATCTTTTTGAACATTAAAATACCTATGAACTCGTCTACTATAAAAAACTTCCTGCAGAGTTGGACATTGGAGGTCAAGGGACAAGTGAAGCAAACTCAATAGAGAAGTTTCTGACTTCTGTGGCACCTTCAGCGCAGCGCACAAATAAAAATGAAGCAAACTTTCAACATCTCAATTTTCGCTCATTTAGATTTAAAAAGTTCTTTTCAGACGTTTGAAAACGTGCACAGATCAAAAGAACTGTATTTGGGACGGAAATAAAGATGGCAACGAATCTAGGTCACATACATACCTACATACAGTCCAACTCAATATTTTCGCAATAAATACTTAATGTACCCATTTTTGCATCGAAAACATCATCAGTCAATACTAACGCATTGAATTAATAACTTAGCATCTAAGTAAGATGGAGGAACCGATAAAATCTGAGGGAATACACATTGGAAAATTATTTTAATTAAAAAAAAAACAGAAAGGCTGTTTGGAGACATACTTTTTAACGGACAGTAAAAAATGGGACGGGTACCGGCCATGTCGCGTAGTCGTGTAGGTGTGGGTTTTTAGTTCCATTTTACGACAGGCCTCTCAGGCCGAGAGAAAAATCATTCTCAACGGATTAAATTTGAATTTCTTTCTATTACTGAAGCCTTATCCCAGAGTCCCACAAAACAGAGTCACCTAGCAGGTCTAATAGCATAATACATGCAGTTTGTCTAACAGAAAAATCCTAAAAAATAGATTTTTTTCCAAAAAATAGAGTCCGGCTGAACATTTAATTTTGGCCAAATTATTGTAAAAATAACTTTAGTTTTTGCTTAAAAAAATAGTAACTAACCCTTACCCGCTAATTATTTCGCTTAAACTTTGAATCGATTCTTCTCTTTGATTTGATAATAATTTACTTATAGAATTTACGGTTTTGACTGAAAATGAGATGAAAATCGAAATTCCGATTTGCTATCGGTTTCGGTCATAAAGTTTCCGTCGGACTCCACCAAAAAGCAACGAAAGACAAACTAGATTAATACGCCTTTTTTGTTATCCCGATTCATAGCTCCCAAGCGCTGCTATCTAGCTTCGCTAGCAAATTACTATGTTTTATTAGGGTCCTGTAATCTGGTGGTACGTCTTAGTGTCGGGTATGACTTATTTACGCGACGCAGAATTCAAGTATCTCGATTTATTAAAAATGTATCTACTCCTGTTAAGCTTTCCTTTCTTCTGGATCCGTTCTTGCAAGAATTTATAAATATAGCACCTATCATTATGAATTGCTAGCACTAGCTATTTAACAATGGAAATACGTTAGTTAATAGAAGTAACTTTTTTTAAAACTGATTCCTACATGTGGTAATATCGACTACTGTGTAAAAAGTTTCAAATCCCATTTGAACGTTCCTAAAAAATCTATGGAATTTCGCCTATACCTATTCGTAGATTATATAAATACCTACAGCTAGAACCCAACAAAGCGCACATAGCGAAGAAGATATTGCAATTTCTCACAAAAACCAATCACGACAATGAGCTGTAGCCTATGCCAATCACAAACATCAAGACGCAACTCGAAACTATAAATTTTTCGCACTTCTGTTATTTTTTCGAAAGCGAGTTACCAGAATTTAGCGTGGGGCAGCCGGGTGTAGTGTAAGGGAAATATGCTGAACGCGCGCACTAGAATTGCAAAGTTGTTTGCGGATAGAGATGAACTGGCATTTTTTTAACACTGGCCAGTTTTTGATAGTCGAATAAAGTTTTGGCGGTTATGAAGGTTTCGTATCGTAGGTATAAAAATGGAAGTATGGAGGTTGATAATAGGTACTTTGCTTGTTTGTCTCATCTTCATCATCATCATCATATCAGCCGATAGACGTCCATTGTCAGCCTATGTTCAGACATAGGCTCCCCCAAGGCTCGCCACTCCGACCGGTCCTGTGCCGCTCGCATCCACCGACTTCCCGCGACCTTCACCAGGTTGGAGGCCTACCGACATTTCGTCTTCCGGTACATGGAAGCCATTCGAGAACATGAATGTGTTCTTTTCGCAAATGACACAACTCTTTTAATAAAAGAGAAAAATGTAAATAAATTTGATGAAGACGTAAATACTGCCTTACGAGGTTCGGTGGTAACAAGGATCTGTGGTTGGTTAAATAACAATAAATTGTCTATTAATGTACATACAAAAAACTAAAGTTATATAGTTTAACATATACAAAAGCACGCGATTAAATCTTAACATAAAATATAACGGTTTGGACATAGAACAGGTAAACTACGCGTCATTTCTCGGTATAACTATAGATAGATTCTGTAACTGGAAAGAGCACGTAGGAAACTTGAGACAGAAATTGGATCGTTTCATATATCGACTCTATGTAGAATTGTATCTGAGGACGCTGCCACAATGGCTTATCACGGATATGTATGTAGCGTATGGAGTGTCGTCTATCCTCCGCTATGGACTCATTCTTTGGGAAAACTCCGTAGATTTCGATATAATTTTCAAAACCCAAAAGAAGTGTATTAGAGCTATATGTGGAGCTCAATTTTTAGATAGTTGCAAACCACTATTAAAAAAAAAAGAATATCTTACCCCTTCCATCACTAGGTCTTTGAAATGTGTTTATTCGTAAAAAAAAATCAATTGTTTTTTTAAATCCTCGATATTAAAGAGGGGCACGCATAAAAACCAATTAGTCATGCCCAAAACAAGACTCTCACTATATGGAAAAAAAACACTGTATGGCAATAAAATTATACAACAAATTATCGGATAAATTCAAAATGCTGCCTTACACAACATTTCAAAGATTATTATTTAATTTCCTTATAGATAATTGTTTTTCTTCAATTGGTGAATTTATAGGAAATTGTACATTTTAATTCATTTATTTTCTTTCTGACGTTGACTTATTTGATTTTTATTATTTTTTACTATTAATTGTATCTTATTATTTTTTATTAAGAAATCAGAGGATCTCGAAGGCGTAGGCACCGTAGATAGAATGCCTCTGTGCCAGTAATTTCACCTTTTATCCTAACCCCTTACCTGAACACAACAGTGTAAGTAGAACTGTGGTACCAATCCGGACGTACCTAGCACCAGGTCCTACTACCCCCAAAGACCCATTGATCCATAAAACTGTTAATTTCAACGCAACGCATCGAGGCACTGGTTTTCCAAATCGCTTTAAAGCTGGAATTCCAATACATACTAAATCAAA
The DNA here is from genome assembly GCA_963971205.1 of Aethes cnicana. Classification (NCBI taxonomy): domain Eukaryota; kingdom Metazoa; phylum Arthropoda; class Insecta; order Lepidoptera; family Tortricidae; genus Aethes; species Aethes cnicana. Next base: position 557,545 of record OZ020282.1, read on the forward strand.
TAGACCAAACGGCCATCGCATTCGAATTCAATCAAAGTGGCATGTGTTTAACCAACTGTGAAACACAATTTGAAACTCTAACACAATAGAAATTAAGCTCAAACCTATTCTAATTTTCACCAAATTGTGATCGCACGCTCGCTGTGCAGTTGTAAATCTTAACACTGTAGTGATATAATTTGAAATTGAATGCGTAAGTGCCCGGTGTAAATTAGAAACAGTAAATATTTAGTAAAGTGTTGGCTAAAACGTAATCAAATGTTAACTATGGAGCAGTTGCTTCACGGGATATTAACGAATGGATATTTATTGTCCGCGTCGGTTGAAAACGGGTGGTATCCTGGTTTACAAATATTTCGTAATAATTAAACTGGTGGCTCTGAGATCTGTCAACGAGTCTAAAAAACTATCTATGAAAAAAACATTGGCACTTGGTCACAAAATTTCACGAGATTCTCTTGAGAAAATGCAACCTGTACTTACCTACGTATAGAGGAGAACAGCCTGAAATTGGATCGGTGAGGATTAGAGACTTAGCACACATCTTTGAATTACATCGCAGATGGGCTGACGATTCCTGACGATACATTCCTTCACCGAAAACTGTGGTAAATTCAAATCGCTTTCGCACATAGTAATCTCAGAGCGGGTTGGATTTTAAGACTCGAGAGGCCATGTGAGGCGGCAGGTCAAATCACTAGTCTTTTAGCCCCAAGTCGCCATGACAGCATTTGCCTAAATGTCCAATTGTGTGCCACTTTATACTTCCGCCAATATCAGACTAAGCAAACAAGCTAGAAATAGGTCCGTCTGTCGGGTAAACAGCACGTGACGTCATATAACCAGGAACGCACGGCAAACACGTCTTAACGACGACCATAAGCATCAATTTCTACTATTCCGTACACATTGAAGTACCGTCACAGAATATTGAATAGTACTACCATACAGAATGGCCACGGAATCACCCGCCTGATTCTAGCCGGCGCGCAACTCGCCCTTACCGTCATTTGTTTCATCCGGAGATGGAGAGTGAATAATTGTCCCGCGTAGTGCTACATACACATGTAAAAGTGTAAAGACGTCCTCGCACACAAACATTGACACTTCATTCGAATTGTGTTCGAAATCATGCTTTTATAGGCCGTGAAATCAACGATATCAACACGTTTCTGAAGCAAGAAAGGCGTATTTTTATGGAGTTGAGGCTATTTTATCGTTGAAAGATTAAAGCGCTATTTTGAACGTACATCAGGTTTTATCTGAGCTTGTATAATTTTTTACTAGCTTTTTGACACGTGGAATTCAGTTATAGAGTTCCCACGGGAACTATAATTATATTCGTCCGGGATAAAAAGTAGCCTTCCCCAGGACTCCATCTCGATAAGTAGGTACCAAAATCATCTAAAGCGGTCCAGCGGCTTAAGAAGAGTTAGGGAACATCATGTAACATACAGAAAAAGTTAATTTCCAATTTAAAATATCAGTATGTTTTATATTATATCAGTATGATTAAACAATTTCTCAATGTGATTGAATTGAATAGTCACAGTTTAACCTCTGTAGTAATTTTATTTAATTTTATATTGGAAATTTTGTCATACTCGACTAAACCAAACCAACCTGACGTCAGTAGTCAGTATTTTCGACAGTAAGAACATTTTTACCTTAGATAATTTCGCCAAACAGAGATATTTTACTTCTTACATAATCCATTAATCTAAGGGAATTAGCAAATTGCATCAAGGGTTTAAAGAAATTCCAAAACAGGTCCCTATGTTGGATTTTTAATCCTTCCTTGATTTTAGTCTAATTCAATTATTTCCTTAAGATGCAAGCAGATAACTTATTTAAAAAAAACTGGCTCAATTTAGTTGGTAAAAGTTAATTAAAGAAAAGAAACATTAGAAGTAATCACAACGCACGGATCGGAGCACGGATCTTGTTCCTGATTGTTTTTAGGCGTTTTCCTCGTTTCAAATTAAGCTTGTTAAAAGAATTTTGTGAACTGCACCAGATTAAATACACCTACATAGATTGGTTCGGGAGAATAAAATTGCCTCAGGGATCACCGTTAAAAATTCGTCAGATGTAAATTTGAGAGATGGAGTTTTTTCAAATGCTGACGGGAACAGGAAATAATCAAGAGATACGTTTTATTAAACATCACAAAAAGGTAAATTGATCAAGGTAATCAAATTTTTTTTTAAACACAAAATCTGACGTACAAATGGAACATGATTCAATATTTTTGACGATATTTTCTACTATTTCATTTCTTTCTCCATCTAAGTTTAAAACTAAGTTTAATGAAAAAAAAAAACCGACTTAAGTCTTGGTATATGCAATGGAGATCCTAATAGACGGAGATCCAGTCAATTTCAATTAGGTACTTAATATAATGGCGCCCGCGAACCGGGAGACGAGCTGTCGGTAGGCCTCCAACAAGATGGAGCGACGACCTCGTGAAAGTCGCGGGAAACCGGTGGAAGCAAGTAGCACAGGACCGGTCTGAGTGGCGAGCCTTAGGGGAGGCCTATGACCAGCAGTGGACGTCTTTCGGCTGAAATGACGATGATGATGATGACTTAATATAAAGTCATAATATGTTTGGGACTAACCGTGAAAACATAAAAAGTGACTTTGTACGATGACACCAAAATTATAATTATGTAGTGACTTTAAAACCTTCTGAATTTTGAAGTATTATACATTCACTAAATGCCGGGACTGAATTTGCACGCTATTTGCTTTGGCTAAAATGCGAAAAATAATAAGAGGTTCAATTAAATTCCGCGATTGTAAATATGTATAGACCTTTACAGTCATATTTAGAATAAGGCTTGCAAGCACGGTTGTGTTCCGGTAGGGGGTTAAGGCAGCCGGTGACTGGCATAGAGGCATTCCATCTTAGGCCTCAGGGTAGGCAACGCATTCGAGATCTTATGGTTTCTTAATCGGGGTAGAAGGATTTCAGTGTCGTATAGGATCAGGTAGATTGTGCGCTCGTTTGCCTATACCGATGACATAAAAAAAGTACATTTTGCAATATTAAAAACAAAATTATATCTTTGTAATCGGCTGTCGGTACTGGAGCAATTATTGGTTGCAAAGTGTGAGTTTCATATAAAAAGTAAGTTAAATCTAGAAATACTTAGACTGAATACAATCTTCATACAAATCAGCATCCTGCCTAGGTATCCTGTATGAAAATTTTAAGTGCCCCTGGATATAGATCTCATACAGAGCTTTTCCGATGTACGCCGCAATGATGTTAGGAGATTGCTGGGCTGGTGGGTTATAGAAAATAACCATTTTATTAAAGCTTTTACTGCCAAAGTCGGTTATACCCGACCAGGCTTACATCGTAAAATATACTTTAGGTCGCGCGTGTACAGTTCAGATTGACGATACATTCGCAACTTGCGTGGCCGTCGAAAGGTCAAAACCAATACGTTTTATGGAGGACCATAAAATCAGCGTCTTGTTTGAAAACACTCAGTCGGTTCAGTTTCAAATATAGAAGTCAATTACGCGCTCAACTTTAGACTGCACGTTTTGCCGTGTAGGTTAAAGACGGTAAATTGTTAGAAAAAAAAACACCATAGTTTTTTTTTGGATCAGGATGCTGATTTATGCTGCTTTTATCTTTTAAATAAAAAAAATGGTTTCATCCGTTCTACGTAAAAAACCTGAACCCGTAAAGTATCGAGATAAAAACTATCCTTGATTTTAGAGACAACGAAAAAAAAACAATTATAACCGGGTTTCATTCCCAAACTGAGTACTTCTCAATCGATAAATGCAGGTTTTTCTTGTCACTAAAATTGATGAGATGGTTGGAATGGAACAGATCTTTTTATGTCTTATACATGCAGTTTCAAATTTGCCCATATTGACCGATCTAAATGGGCCATTCTGTAAATTTAAATAATAATGTATGTAATAATTATTACATCTATACTAATATTTTTAAGAATGCGAATGTAACTCTGTCTGTCTGTCTCTCTGTTACCTCTTCACGCTTCAACCGCTGGACCGAAATTTGGCATTAGATAGTTGAAGTCCCGGGAAAGGACATAGGGTACCCGGGACCCCGGAAAAACGCGTAGTTCCCGCGGGAACGCGATAACCGAATTCCACGCGGGCGGAGTCTCGGGCAGACGCTAGTAAATTATATTTACAATTTTCCTCAATTTGTGAACTCTTAGAGATCGTCGAAGTAGGTATACGGGAAAGCAGTTTTTTTTGTCTTATTTTCGCTGTCGATTTTGCAAAATTTTATTGTAATTTATCAATATATCAAGTCGTTTCCTTAATGTTAGTGGATGAATGAGTTGTCAGAGACATTTCATATTTTTCTTCAAAGACGCAGTTTATTAGCGGCAGCGATCCAGAACTCAAAGAATGAATAGAGTGGGAAGGCTTTGAGCGCTCGAGTGCTATGCCATTACTGCCTAGATTCGTGTCAATGGACCCACAGAATATAGAACAGAATTGGCATGGAGTCATAGCTTTATATTTCTTTTATATTAACTTTCTTTGTGTTGAGTTTTCCATTTACTGTAGGGTCGGGTCGGGAACAGTGGTTCGGATTTTTTCGGACGCTCAAATTATGAAGAAATAGTCGTGATTTCAAGCTGAAATTCACACTCAACGTGCTTTGATTATAAAATTTTCTCCCTACATTATCAGTTTTTCAATCAAGACAATAATATAGTAGCCAGACAATTTTTTATAAAAAAAAAGGGAAATAATCCGCAATGTACGGGCACTAGGGCACTGTGACTAGACCCTGTAGTACATACAGTCTCTAACAGTATACAGTGGCTCAAGTAGGTATATAATATTCAACTAAAAGTATAATTTATATTCAGTCTAATTTATTTGTTCGAGTAGAAAATATACTCTAAGTCAGTCAAATAAAAGTTATAAAATCAATGGTAGACTCTTCTCGATGTTTTTTGCCATTTACGTATACGAGTGAAGTCAATTAAATTTGCAATGGATGTCGCTATATCAAATTAATTATCATAATTATAAAATACCGACTCGTATATCTTTCCTAAAACAAGAGGAAGAAGAACTGAAACTGTCACGCCAAGAACACGATACTAATTTAATGTAACAAGCCTTCGCGAAACCTTTAAATTCCATTATAACTCGGATGTTCCAAAAGGTAATTGAATATTTAGGTCCCATCGAGGAGTAAAAAAGGTTTTCTCTACTTTGCCTTTTCGGTCTTTTGTTTTTCAGTATTAGCTATTCAGTTTGAATGAAATATCTTGCTTTGATTAAGATTTTTAATTATTGTTGATGTTTTAGTAACTTTATCTATAAATCTGAATTATATTTTAAATGGTATTTAATGCTCCATAATTTTACTGACCAAAATTAAATAAATACTAACCTTTGCCCAAGAAGTGTAAAGTATCTACTCGATTACTTTTTAATCATTGATAAAAAACAAAACCTATGAAATTGTCAATGAACTTTATTGTTACTTTTGTCAAAAATCCCCAAAAAATCTTTCGCCAAGTCTAAATATAAACTTAACGTAGTCTATTAAAATAAAACATTTCATAATCTTAATAAAACATATTTTTTATCTTTGCATCAGTGAGTGATGTAAATCGACTGATATGTAATAAACTTGAATTAAAACGTGTGACATAAGTAATAAATTTTATTCAACTATTAGCCCGAAACACAAATTATACTTTAACTGCAGATTGGAAGTTGGAAATGAAGACAAATGTTTCCACCCAAAAGCTGGCTTAATTTGCAATTTATTTAGAGCTTTAGCACTGGTGTAAAAGTTCGTGATCGCTGGTCCCGGCACCAATTTCCGCTTTGGTCTTGGTTTTATTTGATTTTGTATTCGTCAAAAAAAAAGCTTGAGAATTACCTATAGTTTTATTTACTTTAGGTCTGCCTGGAAACAATTGACAACAGGTGATGCCTACACCTACGGCTTCCAAAACAGACGTCTCAATAGCTGGGCCCGTTTACTAAGACTGCTGTAGCTGAGGGTATAGGTGGCGATAAACTGCAGTCACACAGCAACGCCTACAAGATTTTGTGTCTGCGAAGGAGTCTAAGATTTATTTTGTAACAATGATAATTCCGTACTTACAGCCGTGACAGCAATACAGGCCTCTGTTGGCAAGCGCCCAAGGGCCGTGAAGGGTGTGTATCTGTAGTGTGTAAAGTGTAGGTCTGAATTCCCTTCACCGGTCTGCTCGTTCCGCCGGGCCGTTCCAAGTTTTCGCACGCAAAAAACCGCGCTCCCAATGGATTACACAAAATGTCAAGTAACTGATCACAATTCAAGCTTTCTACACTCAAAACGCTCGTACGCGTTGTAGATTACAATTTATAGTTCAAGTATCTCAATAAACCACGCAGCGTCTCAAACGGTTATTCTTACAAGTTTTTACAAAGACAATGTATAACGTCTGTCAAAATAGTACCTCAAAAAGCCACAGCTTCGCTAGTATCTATCAAGGGCTGCGTTCCGAATCGCGCTCAGTATTCGGTTCCGAACAATCCCCCGCTCCAGTCAGATCCATTCTGACTGCTAATAAATGGGGAGGCGGGCTAGGCTCGCCACCGCTCGTTTCAAAACCGAATCTCCGACCATGACCTCAGCAACTCTGGGAATCCCGTCAGGCCCATAGAACAACTCTACAATGCGTCCACGACGCCAATACAAGGGCAACAAATTTGATTCCTTAACCAGAACAAGATCTCCAACTTTGGGAGGATCAGTTTTGTCGGTCCACTTAACGCGCTGCTGCAGAATATGCAAATATTCCAGCGACCAACGATGCCAGAAACTCTGAGTCATCTGCTGGAGCAATTCAAAACGGCTCAAACGTGATGATTTTACTTCCCTGATGGGATATTCAGGCAGGGCGTTAAGGGGCCGACCAATCAAAAAGTGACCAGGAGTCAATGCTTCCAGGTCATTTGGGTCTGACGAGATTGGGCAGAGAGGTCGCGAGTTGAGGACGGCCTCAATTTTGCAAAATACCGTTGCAAGTTCCTCGAACGTTAATATCGTTTCGCCAATAACTCGTCGGAGATGCGTCTTTGTAACCTTTACAACGGCCTCAAAAATTCCACCCCAATGGGGGCAAACTGGGGGGTCAAATTGCCACCTAATGCCCATTCGGGACATTGCAATCCTCAAAATATCCTTATGACTATTCAAATAGTTACAAACTTCGTTCAAATAACGATCAGTGCCCTTATAATTAGTGCCGTTATCAGAGCGGATCAAGGACGGTAGTCCCCGGCGAGATACAAATCTACCTAGCGTCGCAAGAAATGCTTCCGTGCTGAGGGCACTTACCAGTTCCAAGTGAACTGCTTTGGTGGCCAGGCAGACAAACACACACAAATATGCCTTGACAGACCGAGCGTTGCGAAGCTGAGAGGTCTTCACCAAAAAGGGGCCAGCAAAATCGGTACCCACGCACGCAAATGGCCGACTCTCCGAGACTCTGTCGGACGGCAAATCACCCATCATCGGCTGTGTGGGTGCGGCCTTCAACCGATAGCACGGCATGCACTTAAAAATGACGCCACGAATAGTGCGTCTGGCCGACAAGATCCAAAATTCACGCTGCAAAATGGCTAGAAGGGTATGGCAGCCTGCGTGAGCGTTAGCAATGTGTCGATCTGACACCAACAAATTCACAAAGGCTCCTCCTTTAGGGAGCAACAAGGGGTGGCGAGCCCCATACGGCAAATTCGAGTTTCGAAGTCGTCCACCGACTCGAAGCAGACCCGACTCGTCCAGGAATGGATTCAAACGAGCAAGGGGACCCTTCACAGGCGTTCCTCTTTTCAGGGATTCAATAGTCGGTTCAAAGTGCTCTGTTTGCACTACACGAACCCAAAACATCAAGGCCTCTTGGCGTTCCAAGGGCGACAAAACTGACGTCAAGTCCTTATTCAGTGGGTTCCGTCCGTTGCGTATGAAACGCCGGATCCAACCGGTAACCCCAATCAATTTTGACAGAGAGCTATATCTGTCCAACAACAGATTCAAATTGTACGCAGGTTGCGTCTCCACAACGCCCACACGCAAGCCTGGTAATTCCTCTGGAGAGGAGAACCGATTCTGGGGCCAGGACGCCTCAGGGTGCGTCAACCAATCTGGTCCCCACCAAAGAGAATGGTTCACAAGCGCAGGAGCCTCGCAGCCTCGCGAAGCACAGTCCGCGGGATTCAATTCTCCTGGCACATGTCTCCAGATCAGCGGGGTCTCAGAGCTCTGGATCTGTGAGACTCGATTCGCAACAAAAACCTCCAAGTTATGTAGCGAGGTGCGAAGCCAACAAAGAACGATCTCACTATCAGTCCACGCAAATACTTCCGAGATCTCAACGGTACAACCCAAAGTACCACAAACATGATTGAGAAGCCTAGTAAGGAGGGCTGCTCCCGACAGTTCCAACTTAGGAATCGTCAACCTAGTCCGAATAGGGGCCACCTTACTTTTGGCCATCACCAAATGAACTCCCACGTGACCGGATGAACTAACAGTCCGCAAAAATACCACGGCCGCATATCCTCGTTCGGATGCGTCACAGAAACCGTGGAGACTGACTCGACACTTGCCAGCCGGCAAAAATAATCTAGGCAAGAGAATCCGGTTCACTTCCGGAAGTGAGGACACAAACGAACACCATTCTCTCAACAACTCTCCCTGGAGAGGTTCGTCCCAAGGCACTTCCGCAATCCAAAGCTTCTGCAAAAAGCACTTAGCCAGAAAAATGACTGGTGTGATCCATCCATTGGGATCGAAGGTCCGAGCAGTAGTCGACAAGACCGAGCGTTTCGTCCAGTTCTTCGGGAAGTCCAACTCCACCTGATAAGTGAAGACATCCTGGACGGGCTGGTACTGTATACCAAGGACCGCAATCAAGTTAGGGTTGTCAGCATCTTCAAATAGGAGAGGGTCCTGTTGATGTTCCACTGGAAGATCACACAATAAGTCGGGGCAATTTGACAACCACTTACGCAATTCGTAACCTCCCGACTTTAGGATTGCAATCAACTCGTCCCGCAAAATCAAAGCCTCCGCGACGGTAGAGGCCCCAGTGCAGACGTCATCGACGTACACCGAATCTCCCAAGATGGCCGCCGCCCGGGGATAGTTCAATCGCTCACGATGAGCCAATTCCAACAACGTTCGAATAGCAATGTAGGGACTAGACTTAAGTCCGTACGTGGTAGTGTTCAACTCGTACACTTGCATCGGATCACAAGATCGCTCACGCCACAAGATCAATTGGTACCGCCGGTCATCTCGGTGCACCACCGATTGTCTGAACATCATTCGGATGTCAGCCACAAAGACAATTTGATGACGGCGGAAGTTGGTGAGAATATCCGAGATGTCCCTATGCAGTTTGGGACCGGAATGCAAACACTGGTTCAAAGAAACCCCATTCGAAGTAGGGGCCGAGCCGTCAAAAACTACTCTTATCTTCCCACCGGGAGTCTTCAAAACCGCGTGGTGAGGCAAGAAGTAGTGCTCGAGCGAGCGCCAATCAATGTCGGAAGGGGACATATGTCCCAAATCCTCATACTCGCGCATAAAGTCAATGTACTTAGTACGAAAGTCCGGATCCCTCTTCATTCGGCGTTCCATAGACAACAACCTTTTTTCTGCCAAGGCATGAGACTGACCGAGAGGGGGGCGTGCAGCCCTGAAAGGCAACCGAGTGACAAAACGACCATCAGCGCGGCGACCAGTATTATTCTGGTACGACAATTCACACTCTTCTTCCGCTGGGTCGACTCTGGGAGCCTTGGGGGGCTCTTCGACCTCCCAGAAACGCTGGACTGCGTCAGAGAGTGAGAGCCCTATTGCAACAGTTTGGTCTTCAACCCGTGGGACAGTACCCCTCAACACGGGACCACAAAAACTATATCCAAAAATAGTGCGTAACGCAATTAACCCGTACGGTTGCAAAACCCGCTTTTCCCCGGACAGAATCAAACCCAACACGTCTACTCCCAGGAGTAGGTCTACGGGTCCAGGTACAAACCACTGAGGGTCAGCGGGAGTCAAATCCGACGTCAAATTTACCACAGCAGGGGAGATAGTCACCTGCGGGTTTCTGCCCAAAATATCATTCAGAATGACCGCCTTGGCCACAATGGACGGCCCACAATTTACAGGCGAAAAACAAACCTTGACTTCACCCTTTGGTCCTTCCACCTGAAGGCCACCAATGCCGTGGATCACTACAGGGTGAGGTCTACATGGGAGGCCCAATCTCTCCACCAAATAAGAGGACGCAAGACAACCCTGGGCACCCGAATCCAAAAGGGCACGTACAAACAGGGAGTCGCCCTTCGGGCCCCAGACCCTGACACAAACAGTCGGCAGAAGAACTGTCTCAGGTTGGGCGGCGGTGGTGGGAGAGAGGGCGGCAACTACCTATTGGGGGGCATCGCGTGATGGCGATGTCCGATACGAGTGGAGGTAGTGCTCCACTGGTACCTCATGGCGTCTGCTCGGCAATCCTCGGCTCGGCGCGTAGTAGGCGCTACTGCGACCGAACTGGGGCGGGCGGCGTTCCAAACGCAGTCTCTCGCACAGCGGTGGGGAGAACCGCGGAGGCGTGGTGCGGCGCTGAACCGCTGCAAACCTCTCCTGCTGTTGAGGAGAGGGGGGAGGGGTTCCCCCGCCCGTGGGCGGCAAGCCTCGACGAGACTCCCTTTGGGGATGGTGGGGATGCGGGCCCCCGCCCGTGGGGGAATTCCACCCCGCATCATCAACCCGAACACCACCATTCCTATTGGCACACAAAACCGGGTGGTGCTTCCCCTGGCAGTTCGGGCACGGCTCTGGCCGTGAACAGTCCCGCTGCAGATGCTGCCCCAAGCAGGAGTAGCACCACCGGCGATCATTCGCAATGCCTCGTCGATCTTTCACCTTCCTATTGAGGAATTGAGGACACGCAGAAACAAAATGGCCGTCAGCATTACAATATACGCAACGAGGGCCCTGGGCCGTTGCGTATCTGAGGGTTGGGCGGCGTGGCTCAACCACCCCTCGAGGGGGGGGGCGAGCGACAACACGACGCTGTTCTGGAGGAGGCCGCGCTGGGGCCGGGGACGGGCCTTCAACGCCAGCGTTGTCCAACAAGCGGCACTCCTCTTCCAAAAACGCCAACAAATCTGCAAATGGCGGCAACTGCGTGGCACTGTCACCACCATGTTTTTGCTCAAAACGGACTTTCAAGTCCGTAGGCAAACGCGACAAAACAATGTGCAACAACATAAAGGACCATTCATCGATAGGCAGACCGAGCCGCCGCAAAGCATTCAATGCCACCACCATGGGGTTGACCAAGTCCACTCTCAAAGTGGCAACCCTATGGACGTAGGGCAACGACAACAGCTGTGCAACATGGGTATCTGCCAACCGCCTAATGTTGGCATACCGCTTCACCAATAGTTCCTTGGCAGTGGGGTAGTTTTGGTCGGTGACCGCCAAATGTGAAACAAGACCGAGGGCCTCTCCCTTTAATGTGGAGAACAAGTAGGCCAACTTCTGACTCGGTGCCAAGTCCGTCCTAGCATCTACCAGACTGGTGAATAAGTCATGGTAGGCGGTCCAACCTTTCAAATCCCCATCAAAATGTGGCAAGTCAAGAGTAGGTAAACGCCCCAAAAGAGCCATGGGTGGAGGTGTTCTGGTTTCCTCAGTCAATGCACCCCGCTCTACCCTGCTGGCGGCTTGGGCAATACTGTCCGTCAAATCATAAAACTGTGTGATGTCGGCCTCCACACAGTCATCTAGCTTTGGATCCTCGGTGTCCAAAAGCTCCGTATAGCAACTTTGTACAATTTTGCTCCGCTCCGTCAACTCTGCCGATCTTCGGAGCAAAGCATCAAAACGATCTGGTCGATCTATCAACGCAGCAGCTGAAGCCGCCCATCTCAACTCCGCTTTGATTCGGGCAACTAATTTTGACATACTTGTCCAAAACAACAAACAAAGCAAAAGGTATATAATTAAATTTAAATTCTATTGTTCAACAATCTAAACCACAAAAAAGGAATTAAATTTAAATTATTTTGTCAGCAACGGAACCCTGCAAAGTTGCCTGCAGATCCCTAAATCAATTGCTATTACAGTGAGAACCTACAACAATTAACAATATTAGTTCAAAACTATAATTTATTTAAACTACAATTCAAATTATATTAATTAGTACAGAACCCTATTTTAATATAAAATTAACTAGGAATCCCCAAATTCAACAACTAAAATATATTTACAATACAAAGGTGTCTATTAATAGCAAAGGCCAAACCAATTCAATCAACTAGAGCAACTACTTCCATATGCACGAAACTACCCTGTTTTTTCATATGTATCAACTACCTACCAAATTTGACTTTTATCAATTTACATTAAAATTCACAAAAATAGGTGAGATTATATCTCCTCAACAATCTTTAGTGCAAACTAGTTACTTAACATAGAAATATCAATCAATTTTCAACAATGATTTACCAATTTTCTATCTTTGCCCGTAGCAACCCGAACATCAAAAAATAGATTTATCCAACAAAAGGTAAATTTAATGAACTGATTCCAACTGTGTGGGTTTATACCCATCAAACACAGTGGACTTGACTCTAAACAAGACTTCTAGACACCGTCGTGTAACAGGCAAAACCAAAAATTACTAATTAAATGCCCTGTTCTACGACTCGTGTGGATCTCAAAAACCCACGCTGTGCTACCAAAATTGTGATGCCTACACCTACGGCTTCCAAAACAGACGTCTCAATAGCTGGGCCCGTTTACTAAGACTGCTGTAGCTGAGGGTATAGGTGGCGATAAACTGCAGTCACACAGCAACGCCTACAAGATTTTGTGTCTGCGAAGGAGTCTAAGATTTATTTTGTAACAATGATAATTCCGTACTTACAGCCGTGACAGCAATACAGGCCTCTGTTGGCAAGCGCCCAAGGGCCGTGAAGGGTGTGTATCTGTAGTGTGTAAAGTGTAGGTCTGAATTCCCTTCACCGGTCTGCTCGTTCCGCCGGGCCGTTCCAAGTTTTCGCACGCAAAAAACCGCGCTCCCAATGGATTACACAAAATGTCAAGTAACTGATCACAATTCAAGCTTTCTACACTCAAAACGCTCGTACGCGTTGTAGATTACAATTTATAGTTCAAGTATCTCAATAAACCACGCAGCGTCTCAAACGGTTATTCTTACAAGTTTTTACAAAGACAATGTATAACGTCTGTCAAAATAGTACCTCAAAAAGCCACAGCTTCGCTAGTATCTATCAAGGGCTGCGTTCCGAATCGCGCTCAGTATTCGGTTCCGAACAACAGGTTTGAATAAAACGACACTTTTTGTTTTTTGGTTTATCCTGTCGACGAAAATTGGAATCGGAAACTTCATCTTTATGAATAGATATGTATTAACATTTGCCCATCATCATCATCATTTCAGCCGAAAGACGTCCACTGCTGGACGTAGGCCTCCCCCAAGGCTCGCCACTCAGACCGGTCCTGTGCTACTTGCTTCCACCGGTTTCCCGCGACCTTCACGAGGTCGTCGCTCCATCTTGTTGGAGGCCTACCGACAGCTCGTCTCCCGGTTCGCGGGCGCCACTCGAGAACTTTCCGGCCCCATCGGCCATCAGTCCTGCGAGCAATGTGCCCCGCCCACTGCCACTTAAGGCTCGCAATTCTTCGGGCTATGTCGGTGACCCTAGTTCTACTGCGGATATCCTCATTTCTGAATTTGCCCATGTTTTTAAATATTTTTTACTGAATTATTCCTATTTTTTTATCATATATTTCCACGGTGCCATTAGAATACATAAAATAACACCTAGTAAGATTCCATTAAATACTTAGGTAATTACTTTCAACTTTTTTATTGGGTCAGATCTGTTATCAATTTGAAAGAGGTAATATAAATCAAAGACAGTTTTTTGGCTCGAAGTTAACCTACAATTTAAAATCATATGTAGATATCATTTTGTGTCTCCGTTACAGCCTGACATAATTACTGGTTTCAACATGACAAGTGTGTATATCTTATCATTATCACCTGATGAACATAACACCAGAACAACACAATTTTGTTAGTGACAAACTATTTCCATTATGCTCTCAACTAGAATCATAACTCTATTCGGTGACAAATGGCGCACTTCGTAATGCTGTACAAGACTAATACATTTTGTGTTTTTCTCGCTCTAACTTCTATCAATGTTTCCATGAAATGTTCCATCTGTGCCACGCATTCTGTACTGTCTGCGAAATGATGGTATACAATTTTGAACCAAGTGCTATAGGGTAGAAAAGTGTTTTTCATTTCGTTGACTACCCTATGTACTTAGGTTTTTATTCTCCCAGTTCCACATACAAGATAATTTTCCACATGCTACACATCGGAATTATGATTTGAAAGCGACTGAATGGGGAGACAATTCATCATATCAAACGGTTCGTTACTTTTATATTTGTATGAAATCGTATTACGCGGTTCACGAGTTTTCGGATTTTGATATGGTTATCGCATTTAATATAATGCCAATCTACAGGAGCGTCGAGAGCTTTGAGAGTTAATGTACTTACCTACTTCAATCTTCAGTCACATCGAAGTAAAACCCATTCTGTTTGATTCGAATTTAGTATTTTTGAAGCATGAAATCAGGAAGGAAAAAGTTGAGTCATGGAAACAATAGATAAGTAGGGATGACACACATGTAGATTCTAACTTAAATAAGTTTAAGAACTACGACTAGTTACTCATTTGTGAAAAAAGTTATTGACTGGAGTTTTGTTCAAGAAATATTTTTTTTAATACAGTTGCTCAAAAGGTAAACTTTTAGATACCTGTTTAACGTGCCAAAAGTTTGTCATTTCCTAACGGGCGCTTTTTGTTTTTTTGACAGCTAGTGAGAGTGTCTAAAGTTGTTTTTTACGAACTAGTGCGTGTAGTTTTTTGAGCTTCATCCTGTTCGTTCATTTCTTTATTCTTTTCTTTTCGCAAATGTATTGAAAAATTTCGTTTGATACACGTGCGAAATTGTCATTTTCACTCGTCCCTAGTCTTAACGCTCGCATTTGCTCGCGCCAGCATAACCAGGGACTTGTGATAAAATAACAAACTTTTCACACTTGCATCAAAATGTACTATTAGGTGGAATAAAGACTTGGCACGGTCAAAAAGTTGGATGCGCTTTTGACTCGAGGAGGCCTGCCTCTCAGCAGTGGGATAGCATTACTGTTATGTTTTTCTTTTATGAAATTTTGAGAAAAAAATTGGTAACATCACTGAGAGGTTACAATCTATATATATAAAACTCAAAGGTGACTGACTGATCTATCAACGCACAGCCCAAACCACTGAACGGATCGGGCTGAAATTGCAGGTAGATGTCATGACGTAGGCATACGCTAAGAAAGGATTTTGCGAAATTCCCACGGGAACGGGAAAAAAACGGGATTTTACATTTAATATTTCTGCGCATACGAAGTTGCGGGGAAAAGCTAGTAACTAATATAATAATGGGTTATGTGAGTCACATCTTACACAAATAGAAAAAAGGTTTTTTGAACAGTTTCTATTTAAACATGTACCTTAGGGATTTATTGACACCAATTCATGACCACAACAAACCCCCTGAGCTAAAATTCGACATCAAAAAGTAAATCATCTGATTGGTTTCGAAAAACTAAAATTTTCTTGAAATGAATAGCAAAGAGACTAGGAATAAGCCTGTTAGTTAAGCAAATCCTTAATTGGTAGCATGCAGGCTCTGGCTTAATGCCTTTATTGTAACGACATTGGTCGTTAGCGATACTGATACATTTGCAATTTGGAACTAAGCAAGCAGACCTATTACTAAACAAACGATATCCCTAATGGATATTATATTTTGCCAATACTTGGCTGTTTAAGGGTCTTTAAGTCATTCTAATAATCGTAATTTGCATATTTTAGAAAT
This sequence comes from Aethes cnicana, assembly GCA_963971205.1. NCBI lineage: Eukaryota > Metazoa > Arthropoda > Insecta > Lepidoptera > Tortricidae > Aethes > Aethes cnicana. The sequence continues at coordinate 573,565 of OZ020282.1, forward strand.
GTATAATACACTAGTATCCGTGTAAAACCCAATTCCGTGGGAATATTGGGATAAAAATCTAAATTGGGATCTCCTATGTTATTTTGACTAAAAACCGTTGCCGTGTTTTAAAAGCATAAAAATAGAAAGTAACATATTTTCACGACAAAATCCATTTTCCATTGTTTCATTTATTTACCATGGGTAAAACTATCCACATAAAGAAAGATATTTTCACGCGATGAATTTCTCACGTCTGCAGTGCACCAACCCCATATATTATTTGGCCATTGAATTTTATTATAATTTTGTTCTGGTTATATTCTATTTCTGAGCTTTTCGGTGAAGGAAAACACCGTGAGGAAATCTGCGAAGTAATTCAAAGATGTGTGTGAAGTCCCCAATCCGCACTGGGCCCGCGTGGGGACTATAACCCAAACCCTCTCGTAATGAGAGGAGGCCTGTGCAGTGGGACGCAAATAGGCTATAGTAGTAGTAGTAATAGTAGTAGTAGTAGTATTCTATTTAATATTTCTTTTATTTTTATTTATTAAGTAATACCAACCAATTTAATTCACACAGTCACATTATTGACGGACATTGCGGCGATTGTCCCATTTTCTTAACTAATATTTCAACCGTGGAAAACTCAAACTAATCAAGGAAGAACGCTGCAGCCGGAACTATCTACAAATTAAGTAAGTTCGCGTCAAAATAGGAAGATTAACGAGCCAAGAATTGTAATTTAATATCAATTAAGGAACTGTTACCTATTGGAATTCCATTTATCGAGCTCGCGTGAAATATATCTAGAATAGGCAGCTTCTTCTGCCCGCGACTTCGCCCGCGTGGAATTCGGTTATTTTCAGGATAAAAAGTAGCTTATGTCCTTTCACGGGACTCCAACTATCTCCATACCAAATTTCATCCAAATAGGTCTAGTGGTTGAAGCGTGAAGAGAGGTATCAGATAGACAGACAAACAGACAGACAGAGTTACTTTCGCATTTATAATATTAATATGGATGTTTTCTAAATTGAACTTTTCGACAGCCGTCGTCTAGCACGGGTGCTTAAAATAGCTCTCGTTGTATTAGTTTTTTTCTAGGTACTATATTATAGTACCTATTAGTATATTATATAGCTAACTGAGTTTAGTATACTCCCTCTGATGCAATGACAAATACTTAAAGTATCCAACACAATTGAGTACATCACCACCACGATTGGAGTATAATATTTCCATTTTTCTCGAGTTGTCTAGTAGTCGGTGAAATTTCTGGCACAGAGGCATTCCATCTTAGGCCTCAGGGTAGGCAACGCATTCGAGATCTTATGGTTTCTTAATGAGGGATCATAGGATTTCGGTGTCCATGGGCCGCAGTGACCACTTACCATCAGGTGGGCGCTCGTTTGCTTATACCATTGGTATAAAAAAACGGCCAAGTGCGTGTCGGGCCACGCACAAAGTATAGGGTTCCGAAGTTGACGATGCCCATAGTACCTTTCTAAGACTTATTAGCATCTAGCTAGCCTGTGGTATGACGTACCCGCCCGACGCCCCTGCCGCTCTAGAAAAAGCATTGGTTTTTTAATCATTTCATAAGTTGGTCGACTATGACTCGTAAGTTTGTACATCCTACTTAGCTGTGATAGTTTTTCTTTCAACTACGTTATATATGCCACAGCCGTGATTTTTTTCAGCTATCCAAATACCACCGGTTAGCTGGGAGGGGGGGGAAAAGAGACTCTAACAAAAATAGCACTTTAAAGCTTAATATTTCACAAACGTATCACTTAATCAAAAAATGGTTTTTACAAACCCACAATATTTTTTAAGACCTATTCAATGATATACCGCACCATAGGGTACGCAAAAAAAAAATACATCCCCACTTTAGTAGAACTAAGCATCTCCGAGAAATAGTGCGGACAGACGGACGGACGGACATGGCGAAACTATAAGGGTTCCTTGTGGACTTTGGAACCCTAAAAAGTTTTAAAAAGCGTCTAGGTAGTTTTTATCATGCAGTAAGTATAAGTTCTCGGAAAACGCACTCGCGTGTAAAAACTATCATTCCGCTCGCGCTACAAGATATTCCTGTTATAAAAATTCATTAAGAATCCCAACCTGTCACGTCCATTTTTTCCGTTTCATAACTAGGTATAAATCATTCTGTAATATTTCTGAGAGCTTTGAAAAGATTCGCCTCTTATTGGAAGCCTGAGGGCATAAAAAGGATCAGATTTCATAACGGACACCTTTTTAATAAAATTTAGAACGAGTTAAATTTGAAGGAATTTCTTAAATTACAATGTTCTTGTTTATAGCGTCTTTATGAAATATTGTTACGCGAAATAAAAAACATTCCGTTTATATTACACGAATTTTTATTTTATTTTATTTATTGTAACATGAGGTGTAATTAAAATCGGCTTTGTGAACGTCCGTCGTGTACAATACTATCTTGCTTTTCAAAGGTTAAGAAGTTGTAGATATTATTTGACTATTATTCAATTAGTAAATACTTATTGTACAACGTAACATTTAGAAATCACTTGAGAGCAGAGATTTTAGTCGATATTCAATGTCAATTACTGCCCGTTTTCGAAAACTGCGATTTATTCAAACAAAAAGTAAAAGCATTACCTACTAGTAAACTATTTTGTTTGTATCTATCAATGCCTACTATAGTAAAAGGGTAATTTGTCTGTCTCTTCCTTTATGTCTGTCTTTCTGTTTGATAGAGATAATCTCCGGAACTTCGAAACCGAGTTGAATGCAGTTTTCAAAGGTAGATAGAGCATCATTCGGAGCTACATATAAGCTATGTTTTATTAAACTTGAATATCGGAACGAAAAGTTATCGGCATTTTATTTCCGAAGTCCACAAGGAACCCTTATAGTTTCGCCATGTCCGTCCGTCCGTCCGTCTGTCCGCACTATTGCTCGGAGATGCTTAGTTCTAGAAAGCTGTAATTTGGCATGAATATACATATTAGTTACGCTGACAGAGTGGTACAATTTTTTTTTATAGGGTACCTCCCCTACTCGTAAAGTGGGGATGTAATTTTTTTCTTGCGTACCCCATGGTGTGTCCCCCCCCCCCCCTGCCAGCCTGCATGGTGGTATTTGGATGGCTGAAAAAATTCACGGTTATGGCATATATAAACGTAGTTGAAAGGAAAACTATCACAGCTAAGTACGCTGTACAAACTTACGAGTCATAGACGACCAAATTATGAAATGATTAAAAAACCAATGATATTTCTCGAGCGGCAGGGGCGTCGGGCGGGCATTGGCTAGCTAGATGCTAATAAAATAAGTCTTAGAAAGGTACTGTGGGCATCGTCAACTTCGGAACCCTATACTTTGCGCGTGGCCCGACACGCACTTGTCCGGATTGTCTTGTCCGCAGACGAAGTCGCGGGACACAGCTAGTCCGTAATAATCATGTTTCTCGCCATTTCCCTTTTTCCTTAGTTTTTGTGCAAGTAACGTTGATTCATTACTCCCGTGATTGCTGTCGTGATCAGGCATGTATGTTCACCGGTAATTTGCTAGGTTATTGCAGGTCATTCACAAAGTGGAACAATTTTTGTTTCAGTGTCTATTAATTAAGGTTAGTGCCCAGCATTGGGACATAAGTAATAAATGGCTCGCCTTTGTACGTCCCTTCAATGTTATGTGTTTCTTACTTTTTTATTTACTTGATACTACTACTACTACTACTACAGCCCATTTGCGTCCCACTGCTGGGCACAAGCCTCCTCTCATCACGATAGGGTTTGGGCTATAGTCCCCACGCGACTTGATAGATTGCCTTTAAGGGCCTATGTTGAAAAATAGTTGAAGCTATGGAGGCGTGGCTTAGTCGCGCGCGTCCCGCGCGGGGCGTGCTCCCCCCGAGTGTTCCCGCGAAATTCAAAACACCTACACTAATTCTGATTTTGCGCTAGTTAGTTGGTAAAAAAAGTAGATTTAAATATCGAAGTCATTACTTTCGGATTCAATACAAAGTACGAAACAAATAACAAATTTATATATACCTACACAAACATTAGAAGCGAATATTTTATTTTTTTCATTTTAGTGGGATATAAAATTAATTCATTAATTTAAATTTAATAAGGGATCGGAAATTCGGATACACATTTACCCAGAGTTTGACCGCGTGAACGGTATGGGGCCGGACTCAATTTAATGTTCCTATAAAAAAGTCCCGGGAATCCCGGAATTTCGAAATTTAGTGTATGCCTTGGTAGGTATACAGTCATAGTTATGAACTAAACATGTTTAAGTATTTTAAGTGTAGGACTGATATGTCGGCACCGGAGTTGGTTATTAGGAAAACGACCGTTTACTGTAACAGCTGATTTATTACTGGAGTAATAGGGTAGATTTGGCGGCGCAGCGCACATACATGACATCCCTCCACCGTTAATTTGGAAATCTGTGAACAAAGAGGGCCCCAGTTACTTAAAAATACTTCTTATAACTTATAATTGGCCTAGGGCGCAAACACGAGCGAAGCGGTGGATCCTCATGAGTGTTATGGGTCACCGCCCTGGCGGCTCCCGAGTCCGGCCCAACGTGGCTTTCCGTCGGTGTCTCATCAGGCATCCCTCGCTCACCCTGCGTGTCCTCACAATCATTCCACTCCTCCCTGTCTTCTAGCACGTGCTCCCTATTATCTGACTCAAAAGGGGGCGGGAGGTCCGTATCCGGTGTACGGATCGGCAACACAGGTGGAAGTGACTGACGTGACACGTCTGGTATATTAACATTACTAACAGACGCTTCCAAATTCGTATTTAAATGACGTTTTAACAGTTGATCAACATGTCTAATGCATTCAGTATTATAGTCAATAACAACAACCTTGAACATTCTACTGCCTATTTTCTGTAAAATTTTTCCTGTTGTCCATGTTTCTCTGCGCGCACTGTACCATCTTAACCATACTAAGTCCCCTATTTTAAAAGCTCGACTACAATCCGTGGTGTTTTCTGAGGAAAAGGTAGGTTCTTCCTCTTTGGGTAAGATTAAGTCCAAACGAGTTCTTAATTCGCGACCGAACATTAATTTGGCCGGAGTTTCCCCTGTGGTACAATGTACGCTGTTTCTGTAAACAAACAGATGCTCTAATAGTTTTTCATGTAAGATGTTTTGTAACACATTGCCTTTTAAAATACATTTCAATATTTTCTTACATGTTTTTACACTGTTCTCTGCCTGACCATTACTAATCGGGTGGTAAATTGGTGACGTAATATATTTAATACCATTAGCGGAACAAAATTCGATAAACTCCGCCGAATTTATCTTTACATCATTGTCCGACACTAAACAATTAGGAATGCCGAATATAGAAAATATTCCTTTCAGTTTGGCAATTAACGCCTGCGTCGCAGTCCCATTTGTCATATGCAAGCATTCAACCCATTTGCTGTATGCGTCAACAACTACCAGATATGTCCTCTGGCCTATAAGCATATAATCGACGTGAATCCGTTGCCAGGGGCCGCGCGGGCGGGGCCAAGGAGCGGGGGGTGCCTTGGGTGGCGCGGTCCGAACGCTCGCGCACGTTTCGCAAGCGCTTACCCTCTGCTCAATGTCCCTATCAATGCCGGGCCACCACATCCTACTACGCGCATTGCTTTTCGTCTTAACAATACCTAGGTGAGAATTATGTAATTCGTCCAACATGCGATCTCTTAACGCTGCCGGAATTATCACTTTAGTTCCTCTTAACAAACATTTATTCTCGAACTGCAAATCCGTTTTACATAAAAAATAAGGTCGAATCAAGTTACATTTTATTTTTCTAGGCCAACCTTTATTCATGTATTTTAATACCGTTTGTAGTACTTTATCATTTTCGGAAGCTGACTGTACGTCTGTTAATAAAACTGCCGGTGAAAGTGAATTTAAGAAATTTAGCGAACAGTAACTATCGTGGTCATTGCTACACTTAGTATTAGTACAGTTATCACTTAACGGAGCTCGTGAGAAATAATCTGCCACAACGTTATTTTCGCCTGATGTGTACTGAACCTTATAATTATATGCGGATAATATGATAGCGTATCTTTGTAACCGAAGTGCCGAGGTGATCGATATACCAGTGTTACTATCAAAGATTGAAACAAGAGGTCTGTGATCGGTTTTTAAAATAAAAGGTTCACTCAGTCCATATAGGTACTGGTGAAACTTTTTTACTCCGAAAATTATAGCCGTCGCCTCTTTTTGAATCTGGCTATAATTCTTTTCACTCGCTGTGAGTGACCTCGAGGCAAACGCTATCGGACGCTCGGCGCCCGCGGTGTCGCGGTGCGCCAGGACGGCCCCCAGACCGGCGGGCCCGGCGTCGACCGCCAGCACCAGCTGCGCCGCGGGGTCGAAGTGCGCGAGGACGCGCTCCGAGGCCAGCTCGCGTTTAACGCGTCGTGCGGCCTCCTGTTGAGGCGCACCCCACTGCCACTCGCTATCAGAACGTAACAAGTCAAACAATGGTCGCATTATAGCTGATGCATTAGGAATAAAATTCCGATAATAGTTTATCATACCTATCAACCTCTTTAATTCAGTTACGTTGGTAGGCTCTGGTGCATTTAAAATAGCCTGCACTTTAGATGGGCACGTTTTTAAACCACATTTGTCTATAGAGTAGCCTAGGTATGTAACACTATTTTTAAAAAACTCACACTTTTCCCTTTGTAGTCTTAAACCTGCATCGTTCAGCCTAAACAGAACCTCCTTTAGCCGCTGAAGATGTGACGCCTTATTCGGACCTGTTATGCAGATATCGTCCAGCCAGCAGCTTACCCCATCAATACCAGCCAATAACGTTTCCATTGCTTTTTGAAATATTGCCGGTGCATTGGCCAAGCCATATACTAACCGCGTATACTTATACAGACCCTTTTGGGTATTAATGGTGGTAAGCTCCTGTGACTCTTCACTAAAAACAAACTGATTATACGCATTCTGCAAATCAATTTTGCTGTAGTGCTCGCCCCCTCCAATTTTAGCGAAAACTTCCTCGATTTTCGGTAGGGGGTACTTATCAATTACCAGGTCTTTATTAAGAGTAACTGAAAAATCCCCGGCTATCCTAACTTTCCCATTTCCCTTAAGGACAGGTACAATTGGAGTAGCATATTTTGAGCTGTTGACAGGAACTAAAATTCCTAGTTTAACCAGGCGGTCCAATTCATTTTCTACTTTAGTTTTTAAGGCAAATGGAACTGGGCGCGGCTTGAAAAATTTTGGGGAACTATTTGCTTTCAACTGCAAGGTCACCTTAAATTTTTTGAAGGTACCTAATTCATCTCGCCATAAATCTGAATATTTCTCCAACAGCTTAGATACATCCTCATCTATCGATATATTGTTAATTTTCGTGGCCAAGGTGAAATTGAAGGCGGACATAAAATCCCTGCCAAGTAATGGGGGCCCACCGTTCTTCACGACGTAATAATTAATGTTTTTAGTTTCACCATTAAAGGTAGTTTCGCATGAAAAATACCCCAGCGGCGAAATCTTATGTCCGTTATATAAGCACATTTTAATATTGCACTTCGACAGTTTATATTGCGAGAAAACATTCCTGTATAAATGTTCCGATATGACGGATGTACCCGACCCAGTATCTAGTTCCATTTTAAGTCTTTGTTTACCAATATTTACATACAGTTCGATAGGTTTACTTGTCACATACCTTAAATTAAATAACTCGCATTCCTCACACTCGGTTTCGGTGTCCACGGCGGTACAATCGTAATCCTTGTCACCGGCACTCGCGATATTGTGAACTCGGGAATAGTCACCACACATTTTCTTGAGATGTCCTCTTTTTCCGCACTTCTTACATTTATACGTTTTAAAACGACAATTTAGCTCTGAGTGATTCCTCATCCCGCACACCGAACACAGCGCCGCCGCCGAGCTACGCTTATCTCCCGACACAGCTGTGCGCCTTTGTGCGCCGCCATGACTGCTACCTTCCGTTTGCGCTCGAAAAATAGGTTCTTCCTTAACCACAACGGCCCGCGCTTCTCTTGCACATGCTACTTGCTCCGCCATTTCCAAGGCTCGAGCGAAGTCCAATGTTGACGGACTCTGCTCGAAAAGCTTATCTCGTTCAGGACCTGAGCCGAGGCCGAGCACAAAACGATCCCGGAGGTTCGTTTCCAAGGCGGTGCCGAAGTCGCAGTAACTCGCCAAACCTCTCAGTCGCGCCGCCCAGTCGCTCAATGTTTCACCCGAGCTCTTCATCGCCCCAAAGAATTTCGCCTTGTCAGCAAAGGTGCACTCTCTTTGTTTGAAGTGCGAGTCGAGTAAGGCAATCAGCTGATCGTAGGTACGCGAGTCCACTGACTCCGGGTAGGCCAGATTACGTACCAAGCGGTAGGTCTCATCCGATAAATGGGTTATTAATATTGCACTTTTGTTTTCTGTCACTTTGTTCACTAACAAAAACTGCGTTAGACGGCTTTTGAATATAGCCCACTCACTCGTTTTGTGATCGAAAACCGGCAAATTCCCCAAATACGACATGGTATGTCCTTATGCACAACTCGTTAACAAAACGTAGAATCACGTTAACGTATTTTATCCTCGTAAGCCAATGATATGTCGGCACCGGAGTTGGTTATTAGGAAAACGACCGTTTACTGTAACAGCTGATTTATTACTGGAGTAATAGGGTAGATTTGGCGGCGCAGCGCACATACATGACAAGGACCCAATTATGAAAAAGTCTTCAAATAACTAATTCCGTGTGACCTATCTCTCTAGGCCATACGTACAACCGGTACTGCCTAAATCGGTATGGCCAGTACCTATACTACTACTACTACTACTACTGCCTATTTGATCACGAGAGGGTTTAGGCTATAGTCCCCACGCGGGCCCAGTGCGGATTGGGGACTTCACACACCTATACTAACATAGTCACAAAATAAAGTTGATGTGAGCATCTCAATTACCTTCGTGATTATAAAGATACACGTAGGTACAATGTTTTGTACATTTGCTTGATAGCCCAAATACATACCTATTATTTTATTACCTATTCATATGTGAAAATATTGCAGTTCCAATATTATTACAAAGGTACATATGCGTATTGAGTAGATAACCTCCTTTTTTGAAGTCATTTAATTATTCTCATTACAAAATCTTATTCATTTAAAAAATCAGGTAGATATTGAATATATTCTGTAATTAACAGGAATCAGAAATTCGGATACACATTTACCCAAAGTTTAACCGCGTGAACGGTATGGGGCCGGACTCAGTTTTTATTTGCCTATTAATATTCTCGGCATTTCCGGGATTCGTAAATTTAGTAACCAGGCCTCGAAATAGCTTATTTAGGTATGTATATACATTTATTTATTATAATTACTAGCCGATGCCCGCGAACTTCGTCCCGCGTAGACTTAGAATTTGCGTACCCGATGACACACACAGACTACACATACAGACAATTATAGTTATAGAAGTATTGAAAACTTGGTTTGCCCCGTGGAAAACCCATTCCCGTGGAAATATCGGAATAAAAAGTATCTTATGTTATTGCGGGGCCTCAAACTATCTCCATACCAAATTTCATCCAAATCGGTCCACTCGTTGCGACGTGAAGGAAGAGCAAACAAACAAACACATTTATAATATTAGTATGGATTTTTAGTGTAGGAATTATGAAAATCTTCAAATAACGAATTCCGTGGGACGGTCTACCTCGGCCATACGTACAACCGATATGGCCTAAATGGGCATGTTCTCTAGAATACAAAAAAAAAGTAGTTGTCACCCCCCAAGAGTAAGAGGGGGAGCTACGACGTAACAAAGATGGCGGCTGGGCCTTTTCTACTAGCATTATTTCTTGGTAACTACTGGACCGATTTTATCAAATAAGGTGTCATATGAAAGGTAATATAATGTAGATTGTTTGTTGTCTATATTTAGTCACGCAAAGTTAATATAAAATGAAATATTTATGAAAAATAACATTTTTATGAAAATTGCTTGTTTTCTTGCAGAAATAACTCGATAACTACTAGAATTATCAAATTTTAGTCTAATATAAAAGTTATAGCAAACATTATTAGATTTTTAATGAATTTCAAATGATTACAATCGACCGGTAAATAACGAAGCAATCCAAGAACAGGACCAAAAATGAGAAATAATCCGGAAGAGCTTATTAGCAGTCAGTGAGTTCAAATAATTATATATAATTTTACATTCGGTTCTAGATGAATGAAATGAATTGAGTTTTGTTTTGGATTGGCTTCAAATGGGTTTCCTTAAAGTCATAATTGATAATAATCAATTTACATATATATAATCTGTGTATATAATAGGCAAAGGTGATTGACTGACGTATCAACGCACAGGCCAAACCCTTAAGGATAGAAACTTGAAATTTCGTACACGTATTCCTCTTATTCTTTATTATTCTTCATATATATATTATTTACAAGGGCTATTCGGGACGGAGACAAATCTAAAAAATCAAAGATCATCGAAATCGGTTCAGCCGTTCTGCAGTTATAAATGGTGTAACTAACACTATACATATTATAAAACAAAGTCCCCCGCCGCGTCTGTCTGTCAGTCTGGATGTTCACGATAAAGTCAAAAACCTTAAATAGTATAATTTAAATAGTAAATAAAGAGACATGTGAGAATTCAATTCAATTCATTCAATTCAATTAATTGTCAAATAATTTAAATAGTAAATAAAGAGACATGTGAGACTATTAGGAAAATAATTATATCATGAATGTTAAATTGTCATTGCATGATTTATTCTAATGTAAATTTAATATTAAACTTAGTTTTAAGATCAAACCTTGCTGCACCCAAATAGGGTCCATGTTTGTACTGACTACTTATTTTCTAAGAGCTATGTAATACCATGGTTGTCAAGGAATAAATGATTACTGATTATTGATTACCACTGAACGGATTTTAATGCAGTTTTCACTAATAGATAGAGTGGTTTCTAATCCAGCATAACTTGGTCTCTGCTACAAAACAATCCATGAGAATCCAGAGTTCTAAGTAAATTGGAAGGTTAAAAACTCGAAACCCTAGCTAGCTCATTTTGTGCTCTTGACACACACTTGACCGTTTCTTTGAAATCATTAAAATCGTATAAACCTGTTTATTCGGTAATTTAGGTCGGTCGGTTGTAATAATTTGAAATTCATTAAAAATCTAGGAATTTTTCTACAACTTTTATAATAGGTAAAATTCGGTAATCCTATTATCTTTGAAAGAAAACAATCAATTTTCATAAAAATGTTAATTTTCATAAATATTTATTTATTTAAACTTTATTGCACACAGAAAACTTAGTGTACAAAAGGCGGACTTAATGCTTCAAGGCATTCTTTACCAGTCAATCTTTAGGCGAATCAGATTATATTTCATTTTCTATTAACTTGATGTGAACAAATATAAGACAAAAAATAATTTATATTATATTACCTTTCATATTTTCATTTTCTGACACTTTGTTTGATAAAATCAATCGATCCAGTAGTTACCGAGAAATAACGCTAGTAGAAAAATCCTGGCCGCCATCTTTGTTACGTCGTAGCTTCCTCCTGGCCGCCATCTGTGTTACGTCGTAGCTTCCCCCTTCATATACACTTAGGAGGTGACAACCACACTTGTATTCTGAAGAACGTGCCGATTTAGGCCATACCGGTCATACGTATCGCCGAGGTAGGTCAGGTCCCACGGAATTCGTTATTTGAAGACTTTTTCATAATTTGGTCCTACACTAAAAATACTTATCTATCTATACTATAATAAAAGAGCAGAACCCGGCGTGTCTGTAGATAGAAAGAAAAGTTCAAAAAAAGGAACAGGGGGTCTAAAGATGTATGGTAGACCACAAAACAGCGATTTTTAGAAATCTTTTCTGTCTGTCCTTTTGTGTCCGAAACTACTGAACCGATTTGAATGCAGTTTTCAAGGGTAGATAGAGCATGAGCAATATATAAGCTATGTTTGATTAAAATCGGATGTCGGAAAGAAAACTTATCGGCAATTTTACATTCCACGCAGACGAAGTCGCGGGCAGGAGCTAGTCATAAATAAATGTATAGAAATACTAAAATAAGCTTTTTTGAGGCCTGGTTACTAAATTTAGAAATCCTGGAAATCCCGGGAATTTTAATAGGCAAATAAAAACTGAGTCCGTCCCCTTACCGTTCACGCGGCCAAACTTTAGGTAAATATCTATCTGAATATCTGTTTTATTTTAATTAATACGATTTTGAAATGAGAATAGTTAACCGACTTCAAAAAAGGAGGCTATCTACTCAATAGGCATATGTACCTATGTAATAATATTGGAACCGCAATATTTTTACACATGGATAGGTAATAAATAATAGGTATTTGGGCTATCAAGCAAATGTACAACAGATTGTACCTACACGTATCTTTATACTCAGGAAGGTAAAAGATGCTCACATCGACTTTATTTTGTGAATAGGTAAGTATAGGTACTGACTTTTCACTACTGTTTAGAGTAATGCAGGGGAAAGAAGGCAGATCTAAGTCGAGATAAACAGGCGAGTCCCAAAGATACCAGCTTGTCAATTGCTGGCTTCCTTCTAAATACATAAATTTCATACCTACTTGATTAGGAAATTACATGGCTACCGAGGCCGCGCACAAAGTCAACCATAAATGATAGGTAAGTATTTTTAACTAAAACGACTAGTTCTCCAGTTCATAATCCATTAGCAATATTGAATGCGGTTACACGAATAAATCGTATAAATAAATAAGAAACTTAATTTTGCTTTCTCTCATACTACCGGCACTTTGCCGTCTTCTTTTTAAACTTTCCCATGCTTACTTCTCTTTATAATCACGAAATATTGATTACATACGAGCGCGATACGGAGCTGGGATTGTCGAGCACAGGTCCTACTGCAGCGAAGGTTTCTGGCCGACTGGCGTAGAGTGATGCGTATATAGGGACCTTGCACGAAAGAAAGAGATGGCAGCGCGCACGTCGGACGAAATAAAACAACGTAAGCGCCAAAGCCGAATTAAATTAATTGTAATTGATATATATATAAATATTGACATCTAGTATGATCAGTCTTTAGTTAATATAGATGTCTAGTTTTTAAGAAAGTCTCGAAGTCCTTTTCTTTGTCGTTAAGAAGCTTCAAGCACATTAAGATAATAGCAGCTGCGACTTCGTGATTTTTTTCTATCGAACAAAATTATCTCAGTCATGTTTTGGCCTTGATCAATCCTTCAAGTATATAATCAATATACACATATCCGAAAATCAGACTCCTAACGTGAGTACTTTACGAGTTCTACGCACCTAAAAATGGGTTTTTTATTTATGTATCCTCTTAACACGATGGTGATTATTAACACAATTATTCTATATTTAAGTACAAATACGCTTCTTTATCCTGATAGTTTTTGTAGTGTATTGTTATAAAATGTATATTTTAAACTTGAATATTTTGTTACAGGTAAGCATCTTCAGTTAGTTATCTACAAATAATACAACATAATTTCAATAATATCGCGAATATCATATAGCGGGTGAGAAAAACTTATTATTCATTTCATATTAAAGCAGATTAAAAATTATGAATTTTCCTAATTTTTAATCTCCTTTAGGGTGAATATCAGATTTCGTTTGAAAATTTCTCATTTCTGTGGCGCATTTTTTTTTCAATATTTCGAGTATTTCGGACAACATACCCTGTGAAAGACTTAAATTCAATAAAATATATCTTATTGTGCCAAAAATAGCTCCAATACTTTTTAAGTTTTAGCAGTTTAAAAATGTGATTGCCAAAGAAATTAGGGTAGGTCCAAAGAAATTAGAAAATATGCCAATAAAATTAGAAAATGAACAAAATTTTGACAAATATGTTACAGAAATGCGCCAAAAAAATAGGTGGAGTATAAAAGATATTCAGAAAATTAAAAATAAAAGCATTTAAATCGCAAGCGTCAATTTTTGTCGAAGTAGGTACCTACTTGTTAAGTTAGTCTCTAAATTTGAGAACATATTTTTACCTGTATTAAAAATTTTGTTTCACAAAAATCTACGTAATGTCGGTCTTTTTTATAATACCACAGATTTAACAGTGTTATTAAAATATCTTTTCCAACATAGGTATAAACTCTGAATAATATTATGTATTTATAATATAAAATATTTGTGACACATTTTACAAATGTAATACGCGATCAACAAAAAATCAAGTGTTTTTTTGCAACCACCGTGTAGTAATGAAATAAAAGTATCTTGTGAGGCTCAAATTTTTTTTATGATACTTTTGGTTATCATTTAAACCGAGTAAATAAGTACATTAGCTTATTCTTATTTGCACATCATTTGTGCTACAGATCGATCTAAGACTTTCTTAAATCTAAATTCCTTTAAAAAGTTACCCACAACTTTTTTTCAATTCTTCTCCATAACCCATAAAAAGCATTTTTTCAATCCTTCTTTCGTGGTACCTTTTTCTTGATTTAATTATTAATTATTTTTGATAAACCTAAAGGATATAATATCTTCTAAACGCTTCTTTGCTCTTTTTCAACTTTTCATATTTCGTTGCCTTTTTTTAGTTATTTGAATTTTTGGTTTCTTTACCTAGTAACAGGAACTTTCATTGTTTAGTTTTTGTTTGATTTTAATTGCCGATTTCTTCTTCTTTCGCGCCATTTAAATATTGAATCGGTTCGACTTTGTAAAATATAGTTGTATCCATTTTATGTTATTCTGTACGACAAAATGTTACTTATTTAAAATGTTGAAACATATTTTTTTGCATTTTTTATATTTTAAGTATTTTAACACAACAAATTGCTAAATTTGCTATATTTTATATAAATCTCCGAATATAACATTTATTTAAACTGAACACAGAAAAACAGTCGTTTTATTGATGGTTGTTTAGCGTAAGAATTTTTTTTTTGGTATTATTAATAGATTTAGGAATGATCATTAATAAAACAATCTACAAAAACAATTAAATCTAATAAAAGCGATATTTGTGATTTATCTTTGGGAAAATTTACACTGAACTTCTAATTTCTATGGCTAAATCTAATTTCTTTGACACTAAATGCCAAAGAAATCCAAAGAAATTAGCGCCAAAGAAATGAGATTAGGGTATAAATATTTTTTTACATCCATAAGTATTTAAAGTATAATTTCAAATTAAAACTTTAAATGTAGATAATCGCAGTATACATTCACTAAAAAAGTATTAAAAAATTCAAGTAGAAATTGACTATGAATTCGGTCGCCGAAGAAATTAGGCGCTTAGCGGAAAAAAATCCGCAAACGGTGATGTATAAAATATTTTTCCGAAACACGTCAAACTATGCTCTGGTTTGTACCAGTCGGATGTTAGATGGCAATTAAAGGAAGCGGGGACGCGAGGTGGGGCTAGTCTAGGTAAAATGATAACAAAATGCGAGACTGTTCAAGTACGCCAAAGAAATGAGGTGTTTTTGGGTAGGACAAAATTGATTTTACAATAACTTTTGACCAGACAATTACAAAAAATATTCTAGTTGAGTTTTGTATAATTAAACATGTCTAAATACAGGAAACACAATTGGAGACGTCAAATTCGGAGTAAAAAATAAAATTATAAATGTTTAAAAAAAATAACACTGTGGTGGACGCGCCAAAGAGCTTAGATTTTTAAAGTTCAAAAAAAATTTTTGACAACTTCTGAATTATTATTCATTGCCTTTTTTGATGGCAATGTTGCTTCCCAGTAAGATCTTTACCCACAAAAAAACCTGACTCTTATAGTTTAATTTTCATGAAGTTAACATGGGTGGACAAGTGCAAAACATGAAATCTGATATTCACCCTAAACGCTGCTGATTTTAATCATTATTTTAAAATTAAACCTACTCATATAAATTCAATGTGTGACCAACTGACGAGTAATGCATAGTCTAAACTATACTATAAGTAACAACAGAATATTCAATAATACTACGTAAAGAAAGGCCACGGAATCACCCTCCTGAATCTAGACGGCGCGCTACTCGCGCTCGACTCGCCTTACCGTCATTTGTTTCATCCGGAGATGGAGAGCGAATCATTGGCCCGCATAGTGGTACACACACACAATTGTGTTCGAAATCGTGACGTGTCTGCCGTGTGCTATAACAGACCTTTCTTGGAGGTATTCAGAAAGAATTTATATACTTTTCTCACAACCTCGGTGGTAAGTATGTTGTAAAAGGTTAGGTTAGGTTTAATGACGGCCTAGATGTGTTCGATTCGAAGATGTGTGTGAAGTCCCCAATCCGCACTGGGCCCGCGTGGGGACTATAGCCCAAACCCTCTCGTGATGAGAGGAGGCCTGTGCCCAGCAGTGGGACGCAAATAGGCTGTGGTAGTAGATGGATACCTCTCAGGTCTTAAATGTCGCGATGCTCTGAAGTTTTTGTCTAGGTGAGTTCCAATATTGACATTACCTATTTATAACGGATTTCAGTAGGTACTAACAACATCTTGCGTGACTATATATATACATATAACACACTATAACAACACATTGTTGACACCGCATATATTGCTTTAGAAATTATAATATTTATCTATAGGAAGACAGCGATGACCACTTACCAGCTGGTGAGCCATCTGTCTGTTTGTCAGTCTACATGCCTATACACGTAGCTCTAAGTATCGTAATAATATACCACGTTAAAAGGACCAAATTTAATTGATTAATTAAAGTAGACTGAAAAGTTAAAAAAAGTCGCCAATTTGCTGACAAAAGCTGGAGTAATAAAGTAACATTGTTTTACAGCAAACAAAGGGAAACCTTTTAAACCACTCCAGAGGCTAAAAAATCTGTAACCCGACACTCTAAGGGCCATTATGTTTGTAATGGACGGACCGACAGGCGAATTCAATGTTGACTCAACTAAGTGACGTTTTGCAACATGATCGAACGTGTAAAAGCATAAAATTTTGCAAAAAAAAATGGTTTTCACCTCACTAGCTAGCTCACTTTGGCGCTCGGTTTCTGAGCGCAAAACTTGTATTATGCTCTAGCGTGTACCTACGCAGATTTTTTGAATTTCGAACGGCGACAACAAAATTTTAAAATACATTTCGAACGGCGACAACAAAATTTTAAAATACATTTCGAACGGCGACAACAAAATTTTAAAATACTCTGAAAGGTGCTCTTAGGCCACAGTCGGACAATTTCGAACGCATGCCCGCCATACAAAATGTATAGACCTGCCACACACATGCAATTCGGAGTTTCTAACGGAAAATTACTGCGTGTGTGGCAGGGGTGGCAGGTATACATTTTGTATGCGTTCGGAATTTCCGAATCGGAATTCCGTTACGGAATTCCGTTACGTGTGGCGGGCCTTACAATTATGATTACAGGTTTACACAAATTAGAAGGCGCGTAGATTAAGCAATAATACATAGACTTTGCGTCACCGTGCGCCTTCTAAGTTGTGTCGGGGTCTACTACTACTACAGCCTATTTGCGTCCCACTGCTGGGCACAGGAGTAGGTAAGGATTAGGGTATCTGGATACTGCCGGAGCTATCCAGATCCCCTAATCCCTACTATTCGATAACTCTATCTATTCTATGCAAGAAGTCCAATTGTCACCTCCTCTCTATTCAAGAGGCCAACCTTTAATCTGTTCAAGAACTGATAGAACTCAGTTATCATGTAGTCAAGAAGTAATTTAAGAACTTATGATTCATATATTCTAGAACTCTATTTAAGAAGCCCACCTACTATTGCTTCTACTACTATTACTATTGCTACTACTATCGTCTGATTTGAATGAAACAAGAAAAAAAAAAAATTCATTTTTAATTTATTATTATTAAAATAACATTTGCTTAAACAAATCCTAATTCGTAAAGCATACACATATTAACGCATTATCACATATCATGTCGCTCCGATTTTTTCTTTAACTGTTGAAGACGGATTAAATGTTCCCTCATCTCATCCAGGTATTCTAGACCGCTATCGATATTGTAATCGCAGTATACAGCATCTTCAAATTTTCGTTTGATGATCATGAACTTTTCCATCTCATTCTCTATTTTAATATAGCCTTCGTTCTTCGTCATGTATGTGACACATCGGCAATGACAATAGCTATACGCATGACAAAGAAGACATGCGAGGCCGTCAACTTGAGTATCGGGGGACTTGAGGCATTTAAGGGGGCAGCAGTAATTAACCATTTTTTCTACATATAGCAATGTATATAACCCTCTACACGTAATGTTTGCTATGTGAATGAATCAAATATATTAGGAATACCGTATTTATAATACTATGGTCTAATAGTATCTAGGTAGGTAAGTACTTAAAATTTCCTCTAATTAAGAAGTCAACCTCTTGTAGCTTGGTTAACTGAAAGTTGGGTATTCCGCTACAAAGGTTATTTCTATCTAATTCATCTGATCTGGAAATAACTTCAATGTACGAATAAAACACATATTATTATTTTTATTTGATTTTTATTTGAATACCTTTATATAAATACATTATTTGAATACCATTTACTTAAACACATTACATTTTTCAAGGCACATACTGAGGAATGATTTACACAACTATACACATCGTTTTCTAAACTAAATTCTTTACATAAATTCATTAAGTTAGGACAACCCTTATCTTCTAAATTATTAACATTATTATTTCCTGATATTTTTTTTACCCAAGAAGTTTTTTCAAGTCCTTTAACATATACATATTTATTTTTTAGTAGATTGCTTACAATATACTTATGTTCTGAATATGGTAAAACACCCTCGTTCCAATATATTTCTCTATTCCGCTCTATCCAGCTCACTAGTCTTCTTTCCACCTTATTTAATGAATAAAACGGGAATGGTGGTCGGAATAATAATACTTGTATTTGCTTATTACTCATCAATGCAATTTCTTTTAAAATAAATTCATTGTTAGCCGTTTTAAATCCTTGCACATCCACAATAACGTTCATGATAATTTGCGAACCAAGTTACTTAAAGGTTTATACTCCAAAAGTCGATCGTTTATGATCAAACAGTAAGCAGTTGTATTGTCAGGAATGTCTTCTAACGTCTCAATTTCCAATCGCACATCAACTGGTCCAGTTTTTATATTCTCATTCTGTCTTGAACAATCAATAACAAACAGAGGGGCCTTATCTTTAAAACCTTTAATGTCAAGCAACGGATCCGCAGGAACACTATAGTAAGACTGACGAAATTTCGTGTACATTTCATATAATATACTATATTTGCTTTCACCAAATTTTAAATTGAGTGATTCGTATGGATAGTATTGACAATTTAAGAACAAGGTAATGTTAGTCAGATTGCAATGATCAAATACAGAACAATTTCTAGTTTTTGTATTTTTCCTATTAGTTTGTAATCCGATAATAACATATCGAGGCTTTTCTAATTGAGAAGTTGTCTTCACCGACCACGAATGTTTTGTAGTTTTAGGTAGTATCGGATATTCGTACAAATCCCAATTTCTGAATGCTATTTGAATAGCTTTGTCTTTTTCTAAAAGTTTTAGCAAGGATAGTCTTTCACGGTCTGATACTTTTACATGAGGAACACGCCACTGCAGTCTCTGTATATTTATCTGAATATTATCATTATCAGAAATCGTAACACTATTTAGACTAGTATTATTTCTATTAAGGATAAGTTCATGCTTGCAATTCATTATGATTTTATTATAGTCTTCTGCGAAACCCAATATTTTATTCAATGGAACAATAACGCTAAATGAACCATCAATGCTTGTACACCCATTTAAGTTCCAACCCCACATGGCAGCTACTTTACTTTCTCCTTCGTTCATAGATACAAATGACTTCATCGTTGTAGAAACACCAGCATTTTTAATACGATCAACTTCAATTCCATTTATTTCATACCTGATATCATTAAATAAAAACATTATAGGATTATTAGTAAAGTTCACGCTTTTTTGGAGTGGTTTGTGATCTTTATCAGTCAGCACTGCCTGTCCTTCAATATAAATAAAACTGGCAAACGGTAAAATGTATGAATCTTGTTGATGAACAGGAATCCGTATTTCATCATTTTCTCTGAAGCTGTTGTTATAGGGATTGTAAGTATGTATTTCATAACTTTGAATTGAATTATCGAATTGAGGCTGACCAGTTATATCAAGTATACTCATATTTTAATTTTAAAACCGAGTTTACGTAGGAAATCTTTATTACTCTTTGTTATTATTTTCAATTTGCTGACACGTCCTTGCGCTTTAGCTCTTCGAGTTGTATTACTCGTTTTCACGTTATTTGTAGGGATTTTATAAAATATGATCATCTTAATTTTCGTAAATGTAGGCGCAGTTGAATATGCTCGTTTCTAAAGTCGATGCACTCCCCGTGCTCATCAATGACTTTAACAGTTACGGAAGATAATGAACTTTTATTGACCGGAAAGTAAATAACGTTTTTAGGTACTTCTATGTAACGATGACCAGGCGGAACGTTTGGTACAAACTCATGTATTATATGAGACGGTGAACCGTTGATATAGGATCCTTGAATAATGTCACATTCGACTCTGATAACGGACAGTGGAAGAATGTTGACAGGATTCTCGGACACATGCCATTTATTTGCTTGTAATTTTATTTTTTTAAAACCTAGCATCGATCCAATGCTATGCGGTATGTCAAAATGTATAATGGTAGTGGAAAATATTTCGCATTTCAGAGTGTTGTTATTTGCTTTAATTCTGATATCACAGTCATTTAAATGCTCTTTAAGGTAATCAACAACATCGTATAGATCGTAAGTACCGTGAGGTAATTGAATCTGTTTACATTCCTCACCGTATGAAAACACATTGTTTCTAGCGTTTATGTTAGGCACTGAATTTGTGGTTGAAAAGTATAGTAAGCCACACTCATAACCATCCGAAGTATTTATAGGGGGTTGGAAATATGAGTCTAATGTTGATTTATTTCCAGTGATAGTTATCGTGGCAGACATGATCCCATACTAATCACTTCGCTATTATCCCCGACTATTTATCATGTTTTCTTATACCAAAACCGTTTTAGAAATTTTATACATAGGTGTCCGCAATTGTAGGGATGATTTTGTTGAATATTGTCATAATTATAATGTATATAGGAACCCAAATATTTAATTAACTCCGTCGGTGGTCTTAAATTACCGTAACTATCGAAATATTCAATATAATCTTTAATTTTTGCATAGGCCACCCAATGACTTCCAGCGTTTTCAGAGCTATCTAAATTAACGATACCACATTCATAACTATAAGGGTATTTTGGAAGTTTATCTCTCATAAAAACTCCACGAAAATATGGGATGCTTTTTGAGTATTTATTAATGTCAATATTAGTAAGAGCTCGATTAGGTAGCCTAGTATTTAGTTTTTTGAATTAGATACATAAATCCCTAGTCCATGTTTATGTGGTTTAAGTTGTAATCCTTTTCCTATACATACAGCTTCTATGCGCTCATTATGTCTCTTCAATTCTTCGAAACGTTTTTTAGCTGCCTTGAAATCATTAATAACTTTTGCAATACCCGCCGCTCCACCAACTAAACTTCCAGCAGCAGACAATCCAGCAAAAATCGGAATTAATGGTAAAAATCCGCCAGTTTTTGGAATAGGAATAATGCGCGGGAGCTTTATATTGGAATTCGTTGCCAATTCTCTAGCAGCTGCTAAAGCTAATTCTATCGCCAATTTCTTACCCTTGGGTTTTAACTTTTGGAGATGTTTTCTTGTATGAGCAATGACATTTTTAATATTTTTCTTCAATCCAAATTTAGGTTTACTTTTTCTTTTCAATCCACTTCCTGAGCTCACTTTAGCTAACATGGCTTTATGAACTAAATTAGCTGCTAATTTTTCCCCGATACTGGCGTCAGATGTAGAAGCACGTGTTTTAGCCATTTTCATCAATTTGATATCAGACTTATGACGAACACTCAATAAAGGAGATTTAGAATAGGCAATATCGTGCTCCTTACAATATTCGTCTAATAGGTTAATACCTTTATCTCCGCGTTTTATCCTTTCTATAAGTTTTGTTCCTGGTCCACAATAATTATATCCAGGTAGATGAAGTTCGAACGGT
The DNA here is from genome assembly GCA_963971205.1 of Aethes cnicana. Classification (NCBI taxonomy): domain Eukaryota; kingdom Metazoa; phylum Arthropoda; class Insecta; order Lepidoptera; family Tortricidae; genus Aethes; species Aethes cnicana. The sequence continues at coordinate 595,748 of OZ020282.1, forward strand.
AAATGATTAACAACCCAATTAAGAGGACCGTCTTCTTGCATATATCTTGACGGAATGAATAAAAATATAGATAATTACTTTAAATAGTAAACTTTACTCTAATAATAAATAGTCAACTTCACTCAACTATAACATGTTTGTATTGTCAATCCAACTGTTTTCTTTTGAAGGTAAACCCAACCACTTTACAAAAACTTTTCGTCCTCTTTTCTTTATTACTTTTTCCACAAGGTAAATATGCGGATGTTTTGTTTTTTGAAGTTCTTCCCTGTAAAATGCTCCTAAAATACGTTGGTGTCTAGCATCTTCTATCAAATATGTAACAGGGTTCGTATTTTGAACGGCTATGATTTTGAATATTTCTGTGGACCAATTAGGTGTATATCCTTTTTCGAAAGTCCCTTTGTATTTACTAATACGAACATAATCTCCTGATTTTAAAAGTTTCTTTTTCAAAGTTAATTTACTTGAACCTGCGTTTAAATACATCTCTAAAATGTTTTTTTTATTAGTTTCAGTAACTTCAGCTGGTTTTTGCTTAATTGTTCTGTGAACAGTGTAGTTATAGCAATGAAGTAAACTTTCTAAAGTACCATCCATCCATTTGTAATTACCTTTTAGACTAAATTGCTTATACAGTTTTGATTTCAATGTCCTAATAAACCGTTCAGCAATCGAAGCTTTTTTCACAGAAAAAGTTGAATAGTGATTGATGATATTTTTCTCCATCAGTTTTTTAAATTTTTTGTTATAAAATTCAGTTCCATGATCAGTTTGTAAATTTTTGGGCACTCTTCCTTTAGCAAGCAGTAACTTAAAAACATCAAATACCTCGTCTCTAGTTTTGCTTTTCAGAGGAAATGCCCAAGCGTATTTGGAGAATGTATCAATTACAACCAAAATGTATTTGAAATTTAGGTTAAACTTGTAAATTCCTTGCATATCGATTAAATCGGCTTGCCATAGATCATCAATATCTCTCATTATTACACGCCTTCGTAAAAAATTCACTCTAGCATTTTTATGTATTTCATTTACAATGTCTGCTTTACTCATTTTTTCTTTAATAATTTCTTCGTTTCAATAAGCTTTTCTAAATTGGTTAATCTACTGCATGTATCATTAACTAACTGATTCAATGACTTCAAAGCATCGAAAGATTTTCCTATCGATTTATCAACGTACTCTTTAGTCGCGCAATCTGCACTGTCAACCGGTACTGCTATGTTTTTTATAACTTTGTGTTGAGCATTTAAGTTGCCATCACTTGTATACTTTAAAGCACAGTCCACCGCATCGATACTATTATTATTGTAGCTGTTGTTTTTCCTGCAATACTCAAAATTACGCTTATAAAAGTTATGTCCGAACTTGTCGACATTCATGTTTGCGTATCAATGTAATACTGGAAATCATATCAAGAATTTTCTCTTTTTATTCTAAGATGATGCCAGCTTCTTTCAATTCTTCGATTATGGATACAATTTCATTGTCATGATTATTATTACCAGCGTTTTTAGAAGCAATTAATAACTTCAATCTTTCGACTAACTCATTGGGGTCATCCCAATAAACTAAATCAGTATATGTCCTATACCTTTTCAACGCTGGTATACCACTTCCAAGTTTAGTTTCACCTGACAATAATAGCGATGATGATGACGTTGATGGTGAAGTCGTCTTAAATAATGGTTTTATAATTTTACGGTATTTATCACTTTTATCACCCTTGATTCGTTCATAGGGATTGTAGTCTTTTTTATGTACACTAGTATGGTTAAGCATATCTCTATAAACAACTTGATCTTCGCATGATACTATTGCTAGGTTAGGTTTTTTACGGAACAACAATTCCTTCAAACCGGGAGTGAGCTCATATTGTTTATCATCAATGCCGATTAAATATTTTTTATTTTCATTTACAGGGTCATCTATAGCCGATAAAGTGACGACAGAGTTACCCATGAGTAATTTATCATTTTCTTTGCGTACACCACATGATATATTTATGTTATCATAAATTTCCACAATATCTTCCTTCTTTAATGAAGTCTCTAATTTTGTTTTAAATTTATCAGGGGTGTCATTAATTTTAACATTACTTGAAGTATCATCAAAATCTTCGTAATACTCGGTAGAAGTACTCGCATTATCTTTGAAGCTGAATGTTTCATTATTTTCCATATTAATATTTTTACTTATACTTGATTTATTACCTGAATTATTTGACTCCATCAAGACATTCAAAGGGTCAGAAATAGGTTTTAACATTTTACGCATTGTTAATTCTGTTTGATCCTCTTCATTACGCATTTCCTTTATTTTGTTTTTAATATTTTCGACCGATTTAATTAACTGCTCTTTAACACATTTTTCCATGATTATTAAGTATCACCTCACACGACTGGTATTTAATTCGGGTACGGTTATACTAAGCTCGTACAAGTAAAGCTCAACATAATATTAGTCAAGACTAATAAATATATCAAATCCTTTTCTGTATCTCCCAGCACTTGTTGTGCAGTCTTTGTTCACGAGTAAAAAATTATACGGATGTTCCCACACAGTAGTGCAAAGATTTTTAAATTGTGACCATTCCATATCAGAATTGACATGTTCATCATATATGTGTTTTAAATTAATTTCATCTTGTTTGAAAATAATCATCAGATTTGTATTGTCTCTTATTAGTTGTTTGGGTATTTTTGAATAGGTTTGAGATAAATAAAAGCAATCAATTTGGTTATGTCTCCCCATTGCAAAATAGTTCCGAATATTCATTTGGTTTTCACAAGCAACATCATCAAAAACGAATATTGAATTGGGAAAGGCGTCATTAGGATGTATTACTTCATTATTATCACTATAGATAAACAAATTTACTTCTGGAACTTGTTCAAAAACCTTCTTTAAAAAGCAATATTTCGGTTGAAAAGTGGTTTTGGAATATAAATAGACATTTTTAAATTTTAAACCATTTTCATGTAATAACAAGCTAAGCATGACATTTGTTTTACCACAATTCGAGGGCCCGCATATTATGCATCGAATACTGTTAGGTAAAAGTTTGCTATGTTTTTCTTTACTACATTTATTTTTTACGGCTAAATTATTTACTTCTAATGTAGTTGCCTGTCTTGTTAGCTTCATATTCATTTGATGGAATAAAAAATCTTGAATGTTGACTCCTTATATATATATATATATATATATATATATATATATATATATATATTTGATTCCGTGGTGTATGATACTAAAACACAGTATTATATTCCAATCCAATATATTGTCAATTATTAAGCACAGTTATAATTCCGTTATACATACTATTAATATTACCACTTACCACTAGTATATTATAGAAAATACGTATCAATTTATAATTAAAACATAATTAAGTGCCTAACTTATTTCATAAAATGTTTATACAAATGCTCAAAAAATAGTTTACAAAGCATTAAGTACATTAAAATCCAATATATCAGCAATTATTCAAAGTTACAAAGCCGTTATTACCGCTTACCATGAATATTAATGTTGAAAATAAATGTCATGTTATTAAAACAGTATTATTAAGTACAAAAGTAGGCACCTAATTGGATTCATAAAAATATGAATTAGTACCATAGAATCGCTTTAAAAAACTGTTTTGTAGTGACCCCAAGGTAAAGTCTCAATCTTATTCGTGAGTATTTGTCTTTTATCATCATTACTATTTAATACAACTTTATTAAGTTTTTGAGAGAAGAGGGTGTGTTTGCTTGATTTAATTAAATTCATGTCACGTTTTAATGTTCCGCCATCTAACAATATGTTTTTATACTGAGACAATTTGAGTTTTTCTGTAACGCACTTAGATACCCCTTTCGCCTTATTGATTTTTGATTTCAAACTACTTAAACAGTAAAGTTTTGCTCTGAGACCAACATATTCGGAAACCACCTCACCTCCAAGCTCGTCTTTGAATAAACCAGGAACTTTTGAGTTCTTTCTCTGAATGTCATAAGGATTATTTGAATCAAAATTGCTGGTGTCAAATTCGGATTGATGAATTTTAATATCTTGATATATATCATCTGTATAAATAAAGTAAAGTAGACTATCAGTATCAGTGTAACAAAGTTTTGCTTTGTTGTTGCTATATTTATTTTTAATAAAGTTATAATGAAATTTGTAAAGATGCTGTTTCGCATATTCCAAAACTGAAAATCCAATGTAAATCGGTCTGTCCAGTAATATTTTTTCTGGGGATAACTGAACAGCTATAAAATTTTCAGAAAACACTGTAATATTCTTTAAGTTAGGCTTACAAATCAGCTTTTCAGCCCCGATTTCCTTATTCGTGACATTATCTTTATCAGTCCATTTTGTTACTAATTTAACATTTACTTGTTTGCGTCTGTTTTCAATGGTTTTGCCGAAAATAGCATTATTCATTAACTTAAAAAAGTCTTTCTCAAAAGTAGTTGAAGACGCTTGTCGGAGACTTGTATTCAATTCAATATATTTTTTCAAGAATGTCGACTGTCTAAAACTTACTATGCGATTTATTTTTTTCAATATTAATCCATTTTTTAAACATTCTTTTAAGTGAACAAAATGAATAACATAGTTGTATTTATCATATAAATTTGCTATGAGTTTCGGTGTCTTTCCACCTGGTGGAATAAACTTTTCCGGAGCGAAAGGTAATTCACTGTGTAAATCGTGCATATTTTCCGGATATTCAAGATCAACGTCTAAAATAAATCCCTTTTCACCATTTTCTGGTATAGTATAAATATTGAACGTTTGAATTTCGTCTTCATTTAAAAACTTAAATTCTGAAACTGGTAAACTTTTCATCATTGCATATCCATATAAATTATTACAGTCTAAATACAGCAAATAGGAGGACTGTACAGAATCATCATAATTCGATAGATATTTATTATTTGCTTCAGCATGACGTAAAGAACACTGAACCAATCCTCCACGTATTCCTTTTTCTAGCATTTGATACATTTCCAAATCATCTATTAAGTCCAGTTCAACCCCTGTTAAATGAAGCATGGCGTCCCAGCTCAAACTAGGTGATGATATGTAATAGCACGGATCGAGTTTATAGTGCTGTAAACTAATGTTTCTAAATTTTTCAAATACATCACTCAATAATAAAACATCGCATTTGAGATACAAGTCTGTATAATCACCGAAATTTTTTGTATTAAATTCTTTCCACACGCTTTGTGCGTGATTATAATCATGGTCACTTATATGCTCCATTTTTAATGTGTTATAGAAATGTTCTTTTGATGGTAGTACTTCCTCATCATATTTATGCCAGGAGTCCATGTAATCATATGGATAGATTCCTTTGGTTTTGAGTAATGACACATTTTTACCATTAAATTGTCTCGATAAATTTTCGTAATCTTCATCTGCTAAACTTTTACTTAACACATCTAAACTAGAGCTCAAAAATTGGAATGAGTCTATGAATTTAATTTGTATTGGACGATTACTGCCTTCAGTTTTTATGTATTTCGTGATTGACATGTACTTTTCTTTAGTTTTAGGTATAACAGTAATTGATCCGCTATATTTCACCAATTCCTTAATAAATAAGTGCGAGTCGTAGTTCGTTAAGTTATGAAAGATTACGGGTATGAATGGGCATACTCTAAACATTAAATTACAATATGAATGACTGGCCCCTCTAAATTCTGAACTTATATGGTCATGATCGCGAACCTTATCACCAAACAGTAATTCACCACAAATGTGACATGAAGTAGCTTCATTATATATTTTTTGTTCCAACTTTGATAGAGGTTTCATTGGATTATTGATGTTTAATATTCTATGTAAACGTTTTATATCCTTAATCAATTTTTGAATAAATACTTCCGCACAATCTGAACCTCTGTATGAAACATATTTATTTAAGCTCGGATCATGTGAACAGCAGATATAATAAGCAAAACATGCTGGAATGTGAATTTTTAAATTATGAGTATTTCCACTACTGCTTTCTGTGCTATCAACTAATAGACTTTCAAAGTCGGCATATACGACAAAATTAATTTTTTGTTTTCTTTCAAAATGTTTGAATCGAAGTCTACTATTTTTATCAGGTACTACTGTTAAAACTTGTGAACAATTATGACTCTTAAATTTGTTTTCAGAAGTAAAAAATGATAGACATGCTTCACATATGTACATCTTTCCTTTAAATTTACTCATTTGCCCGCGAACCAATCTTACAAAGTCCTTTATAAGAACATAATGACCTGTGCAATTATTTTCTAGATATAATAAATTAACATGCTTATTATTTCTCTCTTTCGTTAAATATAGTGGTCCAGTAACTAAACCTTTATTGCTTAATCCATAAATGTTAATACTGATATCATTATTGGATTCAAACCATTTAATGTCTTTGCAAGATGGCGGGAAATGCATTCCCTCTGTATTGAACACAGCAGTGGGGTGTGGATAGGAACTTGTCTTACAAACGTTACTTTTAGCTGGGAATAATGCAGCCACGAGGCTCCATAGAAAACAGTGTTCGTCGTCGTTCTGTATATTCAAACAACATTTTTTATTCTTTATCACTGAAGGTAAATCTAAATATGTACCGCCTCTCATAGGATTATATTTATTAATATTTATTTCCAAATGACTTACAGAAACAAAAGACCAGCCTGATTCATGGTGCTCGAATTCTGAAAGCTTTTTTATAAATATTTCTATAGCATTATCAAATGTCTCATTAATGTCAGTATTGTTAAAAATGTAAACATATTTTGTATTAAATGATTTCAACTCTTGTTTACCCGAGTGAGGTAACACAAAGTTAGCAAACAGTTCGAAATTTAATTTAATACATGTGTTTTTCAATAATGATATACTTATTAGTTTTAAAACATCTCGATAACGCCCGTGCAGGAACGCCTCGGGAGTGAGGTACTCGTCTTCCTGCGCAGGGTTTAAACGATAAGTCATAATTCTATTCTTAAAAGCTGTAGCAATAATATCAACGTTCTCAAATTCAGATTTTAGCAAACAATTTTTCTTGTGAATATTTGTTCTAATATGATATCGGTATTTCGTTTTAGACATTTCAACATTGCATTTTTCACATGTTACTTTTCTTGACTCGGTGGATGGTAATGGAGCTGGAAATAATATTAAGTAATGTTTAGTATTATATATTTATTTATTTATGCACACTTTGGATATACATTTTAAGACAAATATAAAAACAGAAAAATAAGAATATTTAAGTTTCAAAGTAATATGATGATAGATGTCAAATTTCGAAATTTATTAATAATAAGTACTATTGAACGATGGGGGGCATTGTTTGAATTCCTTGCGAGTGGCAAGAATATACTCGGTGAGCCGAGCCCAAGCTTCCGTGTCCGTGTCAGTTCTGTTTTTAATTGTCACGACACTGTGACGCCAGCGATTCATGGGTTGAACGTTCTCAATTTCATTGCATGAGTATACCTTTAACTCGATATAATGAGAGCCAGTTTTCCCCTCATGTGTTTGTCGAGCTACACCATTCGCTAGCCTTCGTGTTATATACGAATATATAGGTGTACCTTTTCTTGTATCTTCCGGAGCCGTGCTCGCGTTGTCCTCCTCGCTGTCGCTACCAAATAAGTCCTTCATGCTTGGTTTCATCGTCTGGCTGATGGGGTTGAATCTGATTTTTTTATTTTTGGCAGGTAAGGTTGGTGGAGAGTTATATATCTTCTTGCTAGGTGGCAACGGTTCGCGGCGATCAGAACTTGAGGGTTCATCGGGTTTTCTTCGTGACGTTGACGAAGATGGGTTAGCGCGCTGGGAAGTCGTTTGAACTCCTTCATCGATCTTCCTGCGTGATGTGGACGGTGATGGCTCGGAGCGCTCTGAACTTGAGCACCTCGATCGTTTCCTTGATTTATTATTGGATCTGAGCTGGTCTTCATGCTCGTCATCGGAAATGAAAAGGTCTCGAGCTGTTGACCTGTAAAGAAAACAATTGAATTGAAACATTGAACAAAAAATATTTAAGTAACATTGCCAGAGCAAGCTGACAGGTTTAGTCATGTAGTGGTGATCTTTTCTGAGAAAACATAGTTATGAAGACTGTCTAATACAGTTATCGAAAAACTTTTAAGTTGTGCAGAAAATAATCACCTAGTACAGTCGCTATCAGATATATGTGAGCAAACAAGGTGATCATAAATATCTGAACACGATCTTATTATCAAGACGTTAGAGTGCATGTTCAGATATTTATGATCACCCTTTTTGCTCAGATATATTTGATAGCGAGTGTATCCTAGTAGGCTTAATAGAAGATCTATTTATTCAATTTTAGGCGTTCGATTGATCGGATATTTACTCCTTTTAAATACGAGTTCCCCACTCGTTGGATTTCAATTTCACTAAATAACAATGTAGTAAATTAATTAGTAATTCAAAGTAGTAATATATGATACAAACGTTAGTAAGTAATATAAAAACACAACTTTTCTAGAATAACGACGATACATTTTAATAATAGTGAATAAGTAGGCGATATCTATAATAAATTCACTTGCTTTAATGACTTTATAGAATAGATTACTGTGATAATTAATGAGTATTGGATGCAATAGATAATGATGAAGTTATGGTGAGATGTAAATAAGTAATGCATATTAACTTACATTTTGAAGAGTTCTAGTTCGCAGGATTTAGATTTAGACTTGTCCAGTTGTTCCGGTTCCAGTAGGAGGGTGGGCTGATCAGTGATGCTGGATCGTACGAAGGCAGCTTATTTATATCGTTATCTACGTCACTCGCCATACCCAAATTCGTAAACTTTGTATACAACACTTACTTAATTGGAAAATGCATTGTCGGTATCCACCCAAACAAGAAATGCTGACATGCCACGCTTGTGTTACATCTTTATTCGGATACCAATTCTACCTATGAATTATTACAGTTCATGCAATTCATAAAGACAAGTGGGCAACTCTAATTAAACTTTGGTGTGATAGTAATAAGAGTCATGACAATCGGCTTCATGAGTTACAAGAACTAAATGTAATTTACTAGGTACCTATGCCACGCAAGGTTTGCTGCAGTCAGCCAAATGAACTCGAACAAGTAATTTACTTCGGTGTGAAAAGCATTGTCGCAAATAGGCTGAAGCCCTACTTCGCTATTGCCTGAACAACACGTAACATTTTGCTTTGGCGCAGGACTTCTTTTCATTCCCAATTATACTTTGCAGAATCAAGACGAAGTATTTTAATGTCGAATCTATGTCCTCCTTCATAAGGTATACCTAATAAGAAGATAGATTGTTGATCAATTTTATCCAAATTTGGGTTCATCATACTAGCATTGTCCTGGGGATCTGTTCGAAATGGCGCACAGAGATAAAGGCGTAAATATTTCTAACACCGAGCAGGTTTCCTTACGATGCTTTCCTTCACTGAAAAGCTCAGTGGTAAATTCAAATTAAATTTCGTACATAAATAATTTCAGAAAAGAAGCCGGATTCAAACCCGATCCTCTACATGAGAGGCGGTAGGTCAAACCACTAGGCTACCGGTATTTAGTAACACGGACAGACAATTGTAATAATTTTATATATGAGCGTCAACACAGACGGAATCATCTTACTCCTGGCGCCGAACGCTCCATATTTGACGTGCCTTATATGGACGTTCAAACTAACATGAAATTAATGGCCGATTTTGAACTCTAATATAGGATCCGTTGTAAATATAAATTCGTTAATTATATGAAAATACTTAGTTAAAAATTAATTTCAACGGGTGTAGTTCTCTGATCAGTAACATGTCGGTAAGTAATCAAATATTATTATTATTATTAAGATTTACAATAATAGTTAAGCCCTCATCGTTTTTTATTTTCACTGAATAATTAAGTACCTACTTATATTAACCGAATGTTTATTTTCTCATTTCAGGATACATCAGAGCGTCTATTCAACTTTGTTCCTGAAAACAGAAACCCTCCCACTGACCCACGTCTGGGGCGTAAAAGAAAAACAGAAATCACCGCCTACTCAATAATTAAGAAACCACATCGGCATGCAACAAAATTGATCAAAATTGAGATAATTGACGGTGACAAAATAGATGTCAATGACCAAATGTGCAAGTGTAATGCAGGACTGTGCGTGCAATACGTAGTGGAGAATATTCTTCTAGATAATGTGTACCAGTCAACACTAAATCTAATAGATAAAATGGAAGGGGGTATAGCGTCGGACACGTGTAATGGTTACACAATATTGTAAAATCAAGTATTAAATTAAGTATTAAATTAAATTAATTATTATTATTATTATTATTATTATTTGTATTAAATTAAGTTTAGGATAGAAATATTTTACCGCTTCTATTCATGTATTATATTAATTAGTAAATTAGTAAATATGGATACCTACGTATGGAACATGTCTTTAATTAAGCATCTATTTGTATCAAGTTTATAATTATTTAAGCTAGGTTAATTAGGTGTAATAAATAATTAAATCATTTATTATTACTTATCTTGAAGTTTAATTCATCATTTCATAATTTTATTTCACGGCAGGTTTGAGTCAGTCATTTGATAGTGGCTCTGTCCACTGTTCCGACAGTCACGGGTTCGAATCCGCTAGGGACAACTTTGTGTGACGAGCACGAATGTTTGTACTCAAGTCACACCTGTTTAGTATTTATATATGTACCATGTATATCGTTGTCAACGTAGTACAAGCTTTGAATAGTTTGGGGCTAGGGCAATTTGTGAGAAATGTTGCAAGATATTTATTTATTTATACCCTTCCAAAGAAATCCTTACAGTCCATAAATATCGTTCATATTTTATAATGATTGACTCAAAGTATTGGCATAAAGGTATGTAGCTCCTTTCCAAACATGGAGTGCATCACTTGCATTTTGTACCTACTTAAGTGTAAGCTCTCTACACCGGTATCACAGTTGCAACAACACAAATGCATTATTGATTTCTTTCAATACCTATCACAGGCATCACAGCGTTGTTTTTATTTTTATTTTATTTTTTATTTTTTTTTTTTAATGCCAGTGAAAACATTCATACCAGAGTAAATACGAGTTTACAAATCATATTCAAAGATTATATTTGTTTCTATTGATTCAAAGAGTATAATGTACCTACCTACCATGACTTGAGAGTCGTTAGATATGGAATTCTCCAAACAACTACATAATGTGATGTGTGTAGAATTCGTATACAGAAAATAGATAAAAAATATTTCCTGAATATAATAAACGTTTAGTTGAAGCTCTTCTCAAACATACACAAATTACTTCTTGAATAGATGAATTGAACAGATTAAAGGTTGACTTCTTGAATAGAGAGAAGGTGGCAATTGGACTTCTTGCATAGAATAGATAGAGTTATCGAATAGTAGGGATTAGGGGATCTGGATAGCTCCGGCAGTATCCAGATACCCTAATCCTTACCTACTCACAGGCCTCCTCTCACCACGAGAGTATTTGGGCTATAGTCTCCACGCGGGCCCAGCACGGATTGGGGACTTCATACACTTCATTGAATTACTTCGCAGATGCGTGCAGGTTTCTTCAATGTTTTCCTTCACCGAAAGTAGTAAGTAAATTTAAATTGAATTTCGCACAGAAGTAAACTTATAGGTGCGAGCCAGAATCGAACCCCTGCATGAGAGGCGGTAGGTCGGACCACTAGCCACCACTACAACCTACACAACTGTGTAGGTAATTTTAAGGTTTTCAAATGACTACTTCTGGTTCTCAATATACCGTTGCCTGCCACCAACTCGTGTCTTATAATTGCAGAAATACTATTGCAAATATCTTCGATACAAATAGATGACGATGCTCTTAAAATATTGGCAGTATTGGCACCTATTTATTTCAAGATATCTGAAACTGACGTATCTGAAATTGGTAATATTTTGTCTACAATATTAGATAAACGATAAGTTAATGTAGTAGGAGATACGGCCTAATGAATATAATACCCTCGTCTGTTATTTGAGGCAACCCAAGTTTAAATAGATAATGTATACCTACTAATAATACAATCTGTAGAAAAGTCGCATCTGTAACTTGAAATTTGAAAGAAACGGTCGAGTCGAGGGTATTAGTATCGTTTATCGACGCTATCAACGACGATATTGCTACTAGAAAGCTAATGTAGCAGGATACAAGGTAATGTCGATACTTTGTGGCTTCTAGTTTAGCTTAGGTGAGGAATGAAAAGCTCGCTGTCCAAATAATAATTGACACGATGCTCTCCATACTAGTGAGTAAGTGTAATTTTTAAAGTGCAGAAAAGGATATCTTTTATCGATATTTTTTTTCTTTCATCATCATCATCATTTCAGCCGATAGACGTCCACTGTTGGACATAGGCCTCCCCCAAAGGCGCGCCACTCAGACCGGTTCTATGCCACTCGCATCCCCCGCGTTCCCGCAATCTTTACAAGGTCGTCACTCCATCTTGTTGGAGGCCTACCGACAGCTCGTCTACCGGTTCGCGGACGCCACTCCAGAACTTTCTGGCCCCATCGGCCATCAGACCTGCGAGCTGTATTTTTCTTTCATTAAAATTAAATTATCTAGTAGCATTATCACCTATATGTTCTTGTTTGTAAAAAAAACTGAAGATCCTTTAGAGTAATAGTCTTCAGTGTGCTGCATCTGATCAATATGCGAAATGAGCTCGTGGAAAGTATCTACTCGTGCCTAATCCTGTAAACCTAAGCCGTTTTCTAGAGGGTTCTTCCCTAATGTGTTTACTTACTTACTGACATTTATCCTACAAACATGTCTCTAACTCGCTTCATTTTATCGCGATTTTTTTGATTGAATTTCATCCAATGCTAGAAGTTTAGATTAAATGGCAGAAATACGTGGTCTTGTATAGAGTGTATACATAATTGCAGAAAGAAGACGTTTTTTCTTAAAAGTTGGTCACCTTAGTGTATTCAGTAGTGTACATTTACACACCGTACACCATAGTGTATAGTATATTTATTTAAAAACTAACATCATACAGTGAATGAAATTAGTTGTGTTAAATAGTTAGGTCACAGGTTACAGGATGTTTGGGTAAGATTTTTCTGTTTTTGTGTTAGTAGAATACTCATATTAAACACACCACCAACGGGACTTAATCGCGTAAAAACCATTTATATTTTACCTCGACGTTTTTTATTTATTTTAGTAGAATACTTACTATAAAAACGCGTCCAAACGACCAAAGAAAAAAAAATCTGATGTTTTGAAGAAGAAAACAGAAATAAACGGTTAATTTGCCACCACCTCAACAGAATATTTATTGTTCCACTGCTAGACTTCCTATCATCTCGAAAATTAAATGCAATGTCCAAAATTACCTTAATGAATTTAAATAAGTCCCATTCCAATGAGGGCAACACTACATTAATTTTACTCACCAGCGCCACCTGGTGTTAGGACTGCGTTCAAGATTATTATTGGCATGTTGGCATGTAAGTAATAGCTGAATGTCAAACCGCGCATAATGGCCAATGTCTTCTTTGGACGATTCCAACGCCGCTAAGACCCCTAGCCATAGACATAAATAATACTTCGTATGGACCCGGCCTAACGTAGATACATGTCATGTTTCCCCACTTCATTGGTGTCCAATCCAAAGTTAAATTTGTATCGTGACACTAAAGCTGGGTCACATTTTTCCAACAAAGAGACGAGTTTTTAGATACTGAGAAACAGTTTCGAAAAAAGTTTTTTTAAAATCGCTTATTGTCACGCACGCTCGGTGACAGAACTTTGGATTGGACACCGTGGAAGTGGGGACATATTACGTGTACGTTAGACCGGGTCTATATTATTTACGTCTATGCAAATATTGCTGTGGATACAGGTAATGTCGAGGTGGTGAAGAATTACGTCTATCTTGGACAATGTTTATCCTTTGGACCGAACAGCCAGACAAAGGAGATCGCTCGACGTATCCAGCTTGGATGGGCCGCTTTTAATCGACTGGAGTCTGTTTTTAAAGCAAAATTGCCGCAGTGCCTCAAAAGCAAAGTTTACAATCAATGTGTACTGCCCGTTCTCACATACGGATCCGAAACGTGGACGCTCACACAAGCAAGTATGCACCAAATTAAAGTAGCACAAAGAGCAATGGAGCGGGCCATGCTAGGGATAACACTGCTTGATCGAGTACAGAACACCGAGATACGGCGCCGAACCAAGGTTGTCGATGTCGGTCTAAGAATAGCACAACTTAAGTGGAGATGGGCGGGACACTTGGCAAGACGGGTTGATGGCAGATGGTCAAAGTCCGTTACGGAATGGTGGCCAAGATTGGGTCGACGATCAGCAGGCAGACCATCAGCTCGCTGGTCGGACGACATTTGGCAGTTGGCAGGGAAGCGGTGGATGAGACTGGCTCAGGACAGGGTAGAATGGCGTAAGAGTGAAGAGGCCTTTACTCAGCAGTGAGTGTATATAGGCTGATATATATATATATATATATATATATATATATATATATGTCCCTAGCGGTTTTTACTCGCAGTAACTCTCATTCTGCCAATCGTAATCTTGTTAAGTTGCTAGGAAATGGATTACAACGCTGCCCGCACCCAATCCATCACAGAGCTGCAATTTATAAGCTTAGTTTGACGTTTTGTAGTCCCCATCCAAGTTTCCAGGAAATTGCTGTGTGGAGGAGGAAAAAAGAATTCGGCAGATGTTACCTTCATAATGAAGTTACACTGGTACAGTTAGGAAAAGAGGCTAAGCAGTCGCTAAGCTCAAAATGATACTGAATCTTTGGCTGCTGACTTTACTAGCTTGAGCTCGATCACAGGGTGGACACAGCATATAAAACCACGATTTCGAACACAACATGTAAATGTGTGTGTACCAGTACGCGGGCCAATGATTCACTCTCCATCCCCGTATGAAACAAATGACGGTAAGGGCGAGTTGGGCGCGAGTTGCGCGCCGGCTAGATTCAGGCGGGTGATTCCGTGGCCATTCTGTATGTAGTACTATTAAATATTCTGTGGCTCGATACTGTGATCGGCCGCTATGTTCATACAATGCCGGATCATGGCGTTTCTCAATGTTGTCAATGTCAACAGGGAGGAAATAAGCATAATTACTTACCAGTTTCATGTGACCGATCATCAGAATTCTGATAATGAAGGATACCATCATATCCATTTCTTTGACATCGTCAAAAATCAGAATTTTCATACTTGTCTAATGTGTCGGGTCAGGATACACTTGAATATATTTAAGATAGGCTTTACATTATCTTTAAGTCACTATATGTTTACATATTTAAGGTTCCATCATGGAAAAAAATATTCTTAACAAAACACCAAAACACTAAGAAGTTTTTGTCAATTTCAGTAAACTGAACCTTTTAATACTTTGTGGCTGGTAAGTTACCGTCACTTTTTTCATATCTGATTTATTTACAGTTATTTATTTTACCTTAGTCTGTGTTTAGTTATATACGACCGTTCACATCACTCCTCGACGGATTTACTTTATATTTTAATTACGATACATGAATATTCATCAGACAGTGTATATCGTAGCTGAGAACAAACACGCAATCTAAATTCAGCCTAATCTATATAATAGCAACAAGGTTAGAAAAAAGCTAATCCAATTACTATATGTCACTTTTCGCTTTAGCTGTGAGCCGACGTTACTTTCACAAAGTTTCACGTACGCCAGAAATTTCTCGAACATATTCAGAATATTTTTTATATGTTTCTTCAATCTAGAACGTCATAAGTCCACGACTGTTTTACGTTATTTTCGAATGTCACATGCTGAAGATAAGAATGCAAATCGATTATTACAGAAGAAAAGTTTTCGTCTGATGTGAAAATTAATAAATTGTTTAGATCATAGACGATATTCTTGAAATTCCGGAGCTCCAAGTTTAGGAGAAACGTCTTAGGCGGGTTTATCCCGAAAGTTGGCAACGTCGCATATAGCTGTCCAATATTTCCCTGTTTTTATCAATTTCTCAATATTACTGAATAAAAAAAAGAAGTTATCATTCTATGGTTGAATGATGCATCTTTTTTATATTTGTTGGTTAGGCATTCAACCGATAATATTACATTAAAATGCATGAAAAATGCGATGGAAAGTTTTCAAAAGATTTTACTCCCATAATGCTAAAAATTTCGTGTGCGTATGATAATGGTTGCATTTTAATTTGCAATTAATGTTTTATTCAACCATAGAGCGATAAATAATTCATGTTTTCATTCAGTAATATACAGAAATTAAAGAAAACAGTGAAATATTTGACAGCTATTTGCGACGTTGCCAACTTTCGGAGTAAACCCTCAAAAGTATCTTAATATATTATGACATGCGGTATGTTTAACCCATTGACCTATAATAAGTGGACGAACAGTGCCTAACAGAATATGTCAAAATATATGGAGCAAACTGACATTAGAAAATACGTTCCAATATGCTAATAATTATAACGCCTCTTTATAACGAAGGCCAAACGGGTGCCCCGAGCTGTTCGCGCATCCGTTTTGACGGGGCCATTTTTCTCCGGCTGATTGTGAATCCCTATCGCTTGTCATGATTATGGCAATTATGGTTTCCTAATAGAAAATCCGAGTCCTGAGCGCGGTGTCTGCGACGCAGTGAAATATCTTTAACGGAAATTGAAGTCGCCAGCTTTTACACGCTGTTGTATAAACCATAAGATACCGGCGTGTATCTGTATTGATACAATTTATATTATCTGCACTGATTTATATGAAAAAACAAAAGTAATTTCGTTAATTTTTTTTTTTAAACAAACCAAGGCAGGGTCTAATGTTGAAGCCGTATGGTGGCCTAGTGGTTCGACCTACCGCCTCTCATGCAGAGGATCGGGAGTTCAATTCCGGCTCGCACCTCTAAGTTTACTTATGTGCGAAATTCAATTTGAATTTACCACCGAGCTTTTCGGTGAAGGAAAACACGCATCTGCGAAGTAATTCAAAGATGTGTGTGAAGTCCCCAATCCGCACTGGGCCCGCGTGGGGACTATAGCCCAAACCCCCTCGTGATGGATATCTCGGGAAATCCTGGAAAAATCCCGGAAACTCATTGGAGAGACCCCGGAAGAGGATTTTGGATAGAAATCCCGGGAATCCCACAAATCCCGCACCTAATCCCGGGAATCCCGGAAATCCCGTAATCCCGGAAAAGGTTAGTACCGTAAGACGAAGCCGCGGGTCAAAGCTCGTACCTACTACATAACGTCATTAATTCATCAAGGCATAAGCAATAGTACATTACAGACCTAGGGCGGTGAATTCGTTAATGTCCCAGATCGCAGGTGTTTGTGACCCGAACAACGACGAAGGTGAGGGGCATAAATATGCGATCTGGGGCTTTACGAATTACCGCCCGTGGTTTGTCAAAAGTTTTACGTCTTACCTTGGCCATAAAGTGAGATTTTCTTTCCGCGTAGCCGGCAGAAAAGCACACTTTACGGCCATGGGTGACGTAAAAAATATCAAATTCCTCCCGCTGGCTCCTATGCCGCGAGCGCACTCTGGTATGCAAATTTTATTCAATACTATCGGTTCGACGTGGCTCCTGCATTGGCGCAATTAATTTTCATTTTCAACCAGAAATGGCATTTTTCAGAATACCCCATGGAATATTAAGCAGTGTTTTTCATTTTTGAATCTGGTCGTAGGTTTTGTTGCTTGCGACTGCAGTAAATCAAAGAGATAAAAACTTTTTGTGATTTATTATCCGGTTTGCATTTCCAGGTATTTTATACGCCTAGTCGTGGTTCATCATCATCATCATCATCATTTCAGCCGAAAGACGTCCACTGCTGGACATAGGCCTCCCCCAAGGCTCGCCACTCAGACCGGTCCTGTGCTACTTGCTTCCACCGGTTTTCCGCGACCTTCACGAGGTCGTCGCTCCATCTTGTTGGAGGCCTACCGACAGCTCGTCTCCCGGTTCGCGGGCGCAACTTTCCGGCCCCATCGGCCATCGGAGTCGTGGTTACCAAACAGTAGTTTTCATAATCAATTAAATACAAGTAGGACACATCATTGGATTATCGTAGTCCAATGATTTGAACAACGGCTCTCGCAGTAAATAAAATAACGGAGTAAAGTTATTGTTATAGCAGTTCGCTTTAATAACACTATTCCAATTTCACCTACCGATATTTATAACTTCAAAGAAATATTATGTTTTACTACCGATTATGTTCAAAGTGAGGACGAGCTGTTTTCCTTTCTTAAAGCACACACAGATAATTAACGGAATATTAGTTTAGTGACAGATCAAAGAACTACACGTTCAGAAACTGCGATTAAATATACAAAATGTCTGTGTTCTCGAAATAAGTCGAAAAGCGACTAATATCACAGAAATTGTTATTGTAAAGTGTACTCTCCGTCGTGTTGATAATTTTCTTAATTCAAAAGCACATTTACGTGATTAAGTCGATTTAGATATGAGTGTCGAGGGCACGAAATTATGTTATGACAGACTTCGTAAAGCAACCATCCATCAAAATGTTATCGGAGTTAAACATGAAAAACCTGATTTTTTTCTTATTAATTTTCATTTGTTGTCGAGTTTCTTATTACATTATCATTAACTTAAGATATATTTAAGTGAATGATAATTAAGACCTAATTTTAATATTCAAAAATATGTACCGAGTATTAAGAAAATCTGGTTAAGAAGTTCCTTGTCGAAAGCAAATAAATTCTTGAATTAATTATTATTAAGTGAACTCGAGTGATTTGAGTATATTGGAAGAGAAAGACCGAGCTAGGCGAATATTTCTGGATCAAATGAAGAAGCGAGAGAAGTATGTAAGAGTCGTAGCAAATGGAAGGAAGTGGACTCTGCCTGCCTACCCTTATGGGAAAAAGGCGTGATATTATGTATATATATATGTATGAACTCGAGTGAGACAACGCTCCTCCATAAACACTACCATATATCGAAAAATGTTTAATTTTGTTCGCCCAACGTTCCGCACGTCATCGCCAGCACCTGAAAGAAGCCTTAGTATCCTTTATTTAAATATCTACGGTTTATGGGAAACGAAGCGATGTCGAGTTGATGTAGTGAGCTAATGATCCTAGAATAAAAAATAATTTCGTTCAAAAGTAGGTACTTTTTATTTACGTAAGTACTTCAATGTAATTTATAAACTGGTCAACGTCGTACCTAATGGCAATGATGGTGATAATGTGAAAAGTAGGTAACATTTAATAAATAATTTTGATACGGCAGATGTGGCATTTTCACAATATGCAACAACTACTTATAGTACATTACACACCTAGGGCGGTCAAGTAAAGAAAGTCTCAGATCGCGGGTAATTGAGGCCCGAGCCGGAGGTGAGGGCTATAATCTAGCGGTTTGAGGATTTCTTTACGACCGCCCGTGGTTAGTATACGATTTTACGTCACCACCTGGCCGTGAAGAGGGATTTTTCGTAGCGCCCAAGGGCGGTAAATCCCGCTTTTCGGCCTGGTGTGACGTAAAAGTTCTTTACCGTCTGCTGGTCTGCCTCCTGCCAATTGTATAAAAAATACAAGAAACTTTCCAGCTTTTAAATAGGTTTCCAATGATACAGAAAAATTCTCGTTTATTTCCATCGCAGCGCCTAAATTTCAATTTCTTAAAAGTAAGTTCTCGACAGCGATAGCGTTCTGATAACCGTCTCATTTAAAATACACAGATTGAAAATAACAGTAAGAATGACGTTAAAGAAAACATATTTTGATGCCCCAGTATATTCGATCGAGAGTAAATCTCACAAAGACGAATTTAACCACACTTCACAAGCTAAAATCCATCAAGCCGGTTAGGCTACGGAGCGTACCTACCAAAGAAATATGCCTCCATACACACTCGAAAAATACTGATAGGTAATCCTCGTTGTGGCGCAGTTCGGTAAAAATAGCTTTTTCACTCCTCCTATTCGAAAAGGAGTACTTTGTTCCCCGTTTAGAGTATCTATACTATTTTGCTCCCTCTCCATTTCTGCCCAGCAAACAGGGAGCAAAGTAAGATTTTGCTCTCTAGGGAGCAAAGTACAATTTTTGTTCCCTGTGGCTACTGGTTTTCTCATAGTGGGAGTGAAAAGCAGAGTGTGCAACACGGTAGCAAAATTATTGAAACCTTGGGTGACATAGCTTGAATCCCTCGCTAGCTCAAGATTCCACGTTAGAATCCCTCGCTTAGCTCGGGATTCTATTCTGGAATCTTTCGCGTCGCTCTGGATTCAATCCGTCACCCGCGGTAAAATATACCATTTTGCTCCCTAGTCACACAATTACTATTGCCCGCTAGTTCCTTTGCTTACGAGTACCTTTATACTCTTTCGTAAATGGTGACTGTACACGGGAAACCGTACATGGAAATAGTGTCTTCATAAATTACTCTGTTCCAGTTCACCTATTTTTCCGTTCGAGAAGATGTACTTACCTGAAAGTTCAGCAAATCTGACGCCATTTGAATCTAATTCAGCATCTTATTTACACTGATTAGTTCTTCTAAGTTTGTATTATACGAAATATAGCTATTTGTATAAAAATATCAGCGATTGACACATAAAAACAATTAGGCAACAAATAGTTTACGTAACATTTACAAGATGGCGCTACTGTTTCACTTAAAATCATCATGAAATATTTTCCGCAGTTCCTTGTCGATAGCAAATTAAATTCTTGAATTAATTTAATTATTATTAAATGAACTCGAGTGATTTGAGTATTAGAAGAGGAAGACCGAGGCAAATTTTCTTGGATCAAGTTCAGGACTATCTTATGGGAAAAAGGCGTGATATTATGTATTATGTGTGCCCCCTCCGCGCCGGGCCGCCGCCCCCTGCATCCTCTAAATCACGTCATCGCTATGCAGATGCCGTAGCTGGTCGGTCTGTCGCAGCCAACCAGAGTGTCGCGCCCTCAATAGCGCGTGAAGTTCGGGTTCCTCCAAAGGAGCCCCCTAACACCAATGTGGACAAGGAGGGTTTCACTACGGTGTCGAGGAAGCGCAAGCCGCGCAAGAGCCAAGGTGGTACTGCAGAACCGGTTGGTTCTGGTCTGCACGTTGCCACACCGAGTAAGGCGCTATATGTTTCGCGCCTGCATTACTCCGCCACGGCTGATGATTTGGCGGAGTATGTTCGCCAGAAGACCGGCTTCTCCCTGAGGGTGTTCCCGCTGCGTTCGCGCCACTACGTGCACTTCAGCTCTTTTGTGGTGCGCGTGCTGCGGCCGCTGCTGGAGAACATCGAGAGTGCTGACTTCTGGCCGAAGGGTGTCGTGTTTCGACGGTTCCGGGGCAACCTACCGAATCCTACACCGGAGATGACGATGCAGCGGAGCCACGCCGTTTCGTCGCCTAAATAGTTTTTATTTGGTTTCATGACGCATTGGTGTTAACTGTAAGGTCATGTTAAACTTTTATGAATAAATAAATAAATAAATAAATGTATCAACTCGAGTGATACAACGCTCCTCCATAAACACTACCATACATCGACTGTATCATGTAAAAACACATGGACGTGAACAGGTACTATCTAAGTAAGCATGTATGACCCTCGATCGCATCATCACTTACCATCAGGTGAGATCGTGGTCAAATGCTTGCTTATAATAATGAAAAATAATAAAAAAAAACACAGCCAGTGTCGTTGTAAGACCTTTGAAATGCCAACAGCACCGTACTGTTCTCGTATTTGTAAAGTCGTTCCGTCTGCGATAAAAACTTAGTTAGCACTGTTAGCAGACCGTACAGAACAGAGTTTCGAGGCAATGTCTATGAAAGTAAACGGAGAATGAATAGTTTAGAATGTTTAGATAGTGCAGCCAATAGAAAAGGTATTGTTCGACGTTAGCTTTGTGATCGCCCGAACGTAGATGTTGTGAAAACTTTTGAATTCATATTCAGAAGCATGAATAGTTATAAAGCGTTGATCAGAGCGCAATGTTTGACTCATTTAATTATTATAGGTATACTAGCTGACCCCGCGGACTTCGGACCGCCTTAGATTTTTTTTGGGGTCAGTATGAAAAATATCTCACAACATATTCTCAGACCTACTGAACATACACACCAAAGCCGTTTCGAAGGAGTTTGGTTACAAACACTGTGACACGAGAATTTTATATATTAGATATCCATAAAATAAAATAATAACGTTTATTTAAGTATCTTCAAGTACGCAGATTCTAAGTCTATATAAACCAAGTGACGGGTTTCAGCTTAAAATACAGTTCGCCAAGACACAATACAATATACATATACTTTATTGAACACCACCACATTCCAGAAACAGTACAGATAGAAACGTAAAATTACACAAAAAACAACCAAGGTAATATATTTTTGAAACTTATTATTTGCAAAGCTTCCTATTCTTCAAAGAATAAAGCTTTCCCATTTTCTTCAATAAATCATTTTCCTGGGCAATCCTGCGGTCACGCTCACGGGGTCAGCCAGCGACCTCTATCCGGAATGGAGAAGGAATCACCGGTGCCGGCAGAATACTAAAAGCGGCCCAGCTGAAATTGTAGCCGATACGTAGAGTAACATTTGTAAAGATTTTAAATGCGACTTGAAAAAAGGAAAAATACGTGTTCTTTTTTTCTCAACTTTCGGGACTAGCTGATAAAATAAATGTTGAAAAAAAAAGTAAATTAAAAAAAAAAAAACCCGACTGCGTAAAAAACTAAAAAGAAAAAAAACAAGACTACTTAGTTCAGTAGTAGCTAGGATTATGTTAAGTAATATTTACCGTCGCCATCAGATATATGGTAGCGAACAATGTGATCATAAATATCTGGACACGATCATACTGTCAAGACGTTAGACTACATGCTCAGATATTTCTGATCATTCTTGCTTGCTCATATTACGTCTAATGGCGATCGTACATACTGAGAAATGACACCATGGAAATAATTTAATGTTTGACACTAACATAAATCAAATATTGATTGCTATTGAGGAATCTAAAGATGCCTACTATCGGGACCCATTATTTGTAACATTTTAACCTAGATTTTAAATGGGTCCCGACTGCCGATCGCCATTAGACGTCATAGCAAGCAAGAATGATCAGAAATATCTGAGCATGTAGTCTAACGTCTTGACAGTAAGATCGTGTCCAGATATTTATGATCACATTGTACGCTACCATCACAGAGGTAACAGATACTATAGAGTACGGTTGTTCGTCCATTTGTATGGGAACCAAGCGTGTAACATTTTGCGTCGCTACGATGACGTCACGAGAGTAATTTAGTGATGGGCAACAAAAAATGCGCGACTCCGATTTAACAGCATCGATTGTCAAGCGGCTAAACGATTTAAGATCTTTAGCATTTTTAATCGATTTACATATCGATAAAACACGACAGAAAAATGATAATTCGTTTCCACAGAATAATGCGAAATAGTTTTAAAATGTTTTAACACTTACACTTATTATTAAAACGAGTCTTTTTTAATTAAAGTACAATGCCTTGGTACCGCGGTAGTTGTTACTAGTGTTTTACGATATCACGATGACGTAATTTAGGCAAGTTGGTTTTTATTTACTAATAATACCCAGAAACTTTATGATTGTTCATATGCATAGCTTCAATGCATTTTTATTATCATTTTATTATCATTCAATGCATTTTTATTATCATTTTTCTGTCTGATTTTAATCGATTATGAAATCGGCATTGAAATTAGCATGTGCACATCACTATTGACAGAATAATGAGAAATTGGCCTGGAAGGCGGTTGGTCGACGCCTCGAGAGTTTGGCTTGACTACTTTTACATTGCTGGTTTTCAATATGCGCAAGTTTGGCGCAACAGATAAAGAACAAGACAAGGCATTCGCTACTAATTTGGTAAAACTAATAAAGAGCTACAAAATAAATCGTTTTCACAAAAATAGCAGATACTTCAAGACAGAAAGTACTTACCGATGATAGGTAACACCCTGATGACCAACTCCACCAACGCTGGTGTAGTTTGTACAGTTAATTACGGCACACTTAGTCATTTTCTTTTTTTGATGTGACGTTGCTCGCGGAAGGCGGTCGGAAGCGAACTGAGGTTAAAAGCGAGCAAAGTGGTCATAATTTCTACTTTTTTCCACGCGCGGTAGGTAAACTTTAGCATTCTATCTCGATCTATGTTCTGTGGCTACCATATATCTGATGGCGACGGTAAATATTACTTAACATAATCCTAGCTACTACTGAACTAAGTAGTCTTGTTTTTTTTCTTTTTAGTTTTTTACGCAGTTGGTTTTTTTTTTTTAATAAACTTTTGACACATAAGTCTTATAGTGTTAGGTTTACTATTGTATAAAATACTAGCTGACCCCGCGGAGTTCGTACCGCCTTAGATTTTCGTTTTGGGTATGAAAAATAGCTTACGTCCTACAGACCTACTGAACATACACTCCAAATTTCATAAGAATCGGTCGAGCCGTTTCGGAGGAATTTGGTTACAAACACTGTGACATGAGAATTTTATATTTTAGACGAGCCGTTTCGGTGGAGTTTGGTTACAAAGACTGTTACAAACACGAGAATTTTATATATTAGAATATCTTGACACATATTATAAAGAGGCGTTATTAGCATATTGGGACGTATTTTCTAATGTCAGTTTGCTCATATATTTTGTCATATTTTGTTAGATACTGTTCGTCCATATGCTATTATAGGTCAATGTTTATAATGCCATAAGCACAGCCTTAAGTCTACATTGAAATATTAAAATAATTCACCCGTCACACACCGAAGACTTTGTACTGCATCAGAAGAATGCCTATAAGTTATTTTCTAACCGCTGAACGAATTCCCTAGCTAAGCCTAGAAAAGCATAGCTAAGAGCATTTTCGATTAACTGACGTATCAAACATAAAACCGTACAAGAGCGAGTAATTAAACTTGCACGGAGAGGGTTCCATTGTTTAATTAATTTCCATGTTATTTCAAATACCATGGACTTTTTATAGGTTGACCTGTAATTTGGCCAAAAACCTCTGTTATTTGTGACACGATATAGTTACAAAAAACTTTTTCTAATTTACCCCCCAATAATGGAGTCCATGTTAAAATTCATTTATTTACGTTACAAGGCCATCTTTGAGTCACTAACTTGCATATACTAATGTACTAAAAAATTGCAACTCAATCGATTCAGTAGTTATGGAGAAAATTGGCTATGACAAGCGGAAGGACAGAGGCACGCGTGACTCTGTAAGGGTCCTTTTTTGTCCCTTTGAGGTTCGGAAATAAAAACTGATATATATTTTTTTAATTACGAATGGGCTTGCGTTTGACCCTAATCACACCCGATGGAAAGTAATGATAGATAGGGTCTAAGTTGGAACACGCTTACCCAGAAGATGCCTATTCACTCTAGACTTGAATACACCAAGATTATAGGAACTGGGAAACACAAACGCAAGGAGGGAATTCCAAAGTTTAGCAGCTTACTCATAAATCGTTTCATCTGTTGTAGATCTATGAAAATATGTAGCCACAGACGGACGCACAGATTTGTAGCGGGAGTCCCTAAAAGGTACTCCGATCAGTTATGAGGATAACGAACGACAATTTAGGAAAGCCTCTTAACTGCTCGGAAATGTAAAGGTATCTTTTTTACCCCGATACGGCAAAGCGAAATGAAGGGTTATTATTATAGCACTCCTTATGTATGTGTGTTCCTTCCACCCTACTTAGTCTACAGACCCGATTTTGCCAAAATAGGTGTCCGTTGATTCGATATAATTCTCAGAGGGACATAGTTACATTTTGTCCAAGAAACAACATGGCGGCGATCATTACGAGTAGTAGTCGGGTTTTAGTTTTCATTTCATTCACTTGTTATTTTAATTTTACTCTTTGATAAATATAAATAAATTATATAAATATATAAATTGCAGAGTCTCGATCACCGACGTAAAGTTGCCTGCTTATCGGTATTTTATAGGATACACTTTGGAGTGTGCGGGGAATTGTTTGATTTGATTCCACCATCCCCATTTCGTCACTACGGGACTAGCCGTGGTCTTGGATTCCATCCTTATGTTGTGGATATTCCTCCAGCATGTAGGAAGCGCTATGTTTCATGCTTCATCATGCGAACAGCTAAGGAGTGGAATTCTCTACCGGCCTCTATCTAGCACCTTCGACTACAACGTCTCTTATCATGAGGTGAGATCATCAGTTGTCAAATGCTTGCTTATAATAAAACAATAAAAATATGTGCCTATATATGATGGAATGGTTTTAAAAATATTAATGCAAACTAACACGCCTGAATAAACTCTAAGCTGGAAACTTTTGACAGGATTTTAATTAAAAATGATAAAGTGTTGTCGTTATTCCCAGGCCTTATGTTTTAAGCTGGACCCTGCGTTTCTGTCAGGTAATATTAACTTGTTATTTATGTTATGATATTAACTAAGGTTTTTTTAACATGATAATTAAATGTCCTTTAAGAGTTTAATTGCTTTATTTAAGGGGACTAGTACTTCTAAAATGTTTATTGTCTTTTACAAAACTTTGCAATGCTGTTAAATATATTTTTGTTGCAGATTTTAAGAGCAAAGAGCAAGTTTACATTCTCAACCTTTAAGATACTTTTATTACTTTGTAGTGCTTTGAAACATAAAATTGTAAATTAACGTGTATAGTTATTTATTTATTTATTTATTTATAAAAAGTTTACCATGACCTTACAGCTAACGCCAATGCGTCATGAAAACAAATTAAAACTATTTAGGCGACGAAACGCTATAACACGTCACGTTATAATATAATTACGAAAGAAATTTCAATTTCAACTTGAGTTTCTAAAAGTATTCGTAAGATAAAATTACAAAAAAGATTTTTTACTCGGTGTATGTGTTTAAAGTAAAGTAACGTTTATTAAATTTTCCAAGTTTTCTTAATTTCAAATTGCATGATAGAACTTGATTTTTTGCCTAATCTATGTTTGATTAAAATCGGATATCGGAAAGAAAAGTTATTGTCAATCTTATATTCCACGCAGACGAAGGCGCGGGGCGCAACCAGTACTATAATAAATGGGTATTTTTTCTGTCTCTTTCCTTATGTCTGTCTGTTTGTTAGAGTTAATCTCCTGAACTACAGAATTGATTTGAATGCAGTTTTCAAAGGTTGATAGAGCATCATTCGGAGCTACACACTTTGGCAATGGGCTAGCAAGCGCTAGTTAGATTAATTTAGTTTTCTGACGTGACGTGTAAATGTGCCCGTATGTGGCCAGTTTGCTGAATAAATTATTGCATTTGGATTTGTACACTTGACAAATTTTAAACCCAATTCACGTTTAAACTCGCACAGTTACATGTCCTCCGAAGAATAATGACATGACCAGCTTATATCTGGGTAAAAAGGGGGAAGGTGGGTATTTTCGGCCCCGCGGCCAGCTTTGGAAATTCAATCGACCGCCATATTGGGCCTATCGAGTACCGTCCAATGCAATTCGCACCCTGGGAAAGCTTTTGGCATAGGTATTTGGAATTTAGAATTTCGAAGGGTCTGATCCTTGAATGCTTCACTGGGAGCTAGCTAGATCTCAAATATTTATTTTATCAAGCTAACTTCCCATCATCCGGAATATTGGGCTTATTAGAGTGCCGACTATGTCTATAGATCTCCCCCGAAATTCCTATGGGAATGGGGAAAAAAGGGGATATATGTGGGTTATACTGCAGGGGATTATTTCAAGGAATTATAATTAATTCATTTAAGCTCTTAAGTAATTTTTAATATTCACCTTCCTAACCCACAAAAAAGCAGTTCAAACCACATAATTACCTAATCAGCTTATAAAAAGTAAAAATAAGTCATGACAACAAAACACGTTAAAATCTTGAAAATGGTCTCATAAATTTTCAACTGAAGGTTTATTATAATGTCTGCTCGTTTTATTTGAAAGCTGTCAGGAGCCTGCGCACACTATGACACGAAAAACATAATAATGTTAATGAATTACATGTTACATACATAACACAGTTTGACGATCTCTAGTCACATTTTGTAACTCGTGAATATAAATTAACAATTAATTGTTCGTCATTCCAATTTTATGTAGTACGTTTCGTAGAGGGAAATCGGGTGGAAAGAAACCGTTTTTGATAATGTCTCAATATAGTACGCCTAAGATTGAAGCTTATAATTTTATCTACATTAATACGAAAGTAACTCTATCCGTTTGTACTTCTTCACGCTTAAATCGCTAGACTGATGTAGTTAAGTTTTGGTAGGCATGAAATTACTTCGAGTTCCGGGGAAAGATATTTGCTACTATTTACCTCGGATAAATTTATGGTCCAGCGGTTCAAGCGGGACAGGCGGACAGCTACTTTCCTATTCATAATAATACTACTGTAGTAGTATTAGTAGTATACAGCCTATTTGCGTCCCACTGCTGGGCACAGGCCTCCTCTCATCACGAAAGAGTTTGGGCTTTAGTCCCCACGCGGGCCCAGTGCGGATTGGGGACTTCACACACATCTTTGAATTACTTCGCAGATGCGTGCAGGTTTCCTCACGATGTTTTCCTTCACCGTAAAGCTGAGTGGTAAATTCAAATTGAATTTCACACATAAGTAAACTTAGAGGTGCGAGCCGGAATCGAACCCGCGACCCTCTGCATGAGAGGCGGTAGGTCGAACCACTAGGCTACCACGGCTTCCGGGACTGGCAGACAGCTACTTTCCTATTCATAATAATAAGTCTATAGAAAAGGAAATACAAATGCGACTTCCTGTTACGGTATGTAGGTAATCTTTCTTGGAAATCCATTTTCCTGAACAGAGTTTCGCGAGTTGTTGATCACAAACATCGTAATCATTAACATCAACGGTATACAAATACGTAATAACTTCCTTTCAACTTCATAAACATGAAAATCTATACAATGATTCGTGAACGTATAGGAATCAAGATTTTTTCAAGATACTTTATTAGTACATTACAGACCTAGGGTGGTGAATTCGTAAATGTCCCAGATCGCAGGTTTCTGTGGCCCGAACCGAAGGTGAGGGCCATAAATATGCGATCTGGGGCTTTACGAATTACCGCCCGTGGTTTGTCAAAAGTTTTACGTCTTGCCTTGAAGTTGGCCAAGAAGTGAGATTTTCTCTCCGCGTAGCGGGCAGAAAATCCCACTTTACGGCCAAGGGTGATGTAATAATAAATAATTCTTAAAAAAAATACCTACTTACTTACTCATCATACTAGTAGGGATATATATGTATTTTATATATCGACGGTATAGGCAAACGAGCGCACAGCCCACCTGATGGTAAGTGGTGACTGCGGCCCATGGACACCGAAATCCTTTGATCCCGCATTAAGAAACCATAAGATCTAGAATGCGTTGCCTACCCTAAGACCTAAGATGGAATGCCTCTGTTCCAAACATTTCAGATATAAGTACTTTCTGTGTTTCATTTAAAATAACAACTACGCAGACCTTCATTTTAATCAGACTTAACAATATACTGAAAAATGTTTCATCATAACAAAATTGTACCAACGAAATATATGAGACACTTTAGAGGCATCAACAATAATAATTTAGGATTATCATTGAAAATTTCCCATTTTTTGCCGTCACGAAACAAATTCAGAGGCTTATATAAACACGCTAAATATTTACTTAAAATATTCGTCTCTAGAGAAATTAACTAACAAGCTGGGAACTCCTTAAAATAATTCACATTTTGCCAAACTTTTGCTCATTTATTTGCTCTGTGTCGATACTGAACTTAAACAATAATGGACCTATTTGTCCTATAAAGTAACTTCAGATTACAAAGTTATTACTTATTTTATCGCAGTCTCCGTAGGGAAGTAAGGAAGTGAGAGATCATGTGAAATATTTGACAACACTGTACTAATATTATTTTGGATTTCGTAACTCGTAATTTTAATGCGATTATCTTCTCTTCAATGGGTATATTGAACTAGCGGCATGTTTGCTCTAGCGCGTTTATTAGATCATTTTAGAAGACGCAGTTTTCCTGGTGAGAAATTAGCAGATTAAACAATGTTTGGAGAACACACTGTTTTAAAAGTGCCAGACGCTCTCACATGACGCGTCAATATGACAGGTTGAAACATTGAAAAGTAAACCGCCGTCTCAAGAAATAGCGGTAGAGAGTAACTAATTAATAGCAGTGCTCGCACTGTTGTGTTCCGGTAACTGGGTAAGAGGGTGTTATTACCAGCATAAAGGCAATATCTTTAGTCCTCGGGGTTTGCAACGCATTCGAAATCTAAGTGAATACTTTTGTCCATAGGTCACACTGACCACTTACCATCAGGTGGCATGAGTGCTCGTTTGACAAACAGATTAGCGTGTCAGAAATAAAAGGTTTAAATTATTTATTTTGGCTTTGATCGTTTGGATTTAAGCTTTTGGCTTAATGTATTCATTCAGGTTTTTAGCTTTAATACATTGAGTTTAAACTATTTAAACTTTATAAACGCTTAACTTTCACTGATGGGTACGTATTTCTGATTATAATCCTATGCTATTTAATGGGTAATATGTATGAAGACGGCTCTAATGATTTCGAGTTTACGCGGGCGAAAAATCGATGTAACGAGGTCTCATATCTGGGAAATTCATTTTAGCTATTTTCACCCTAGCTAAAGCTCTGTTGCCCAGGCAATATTAAATAATATACATCTTTAACTATAACTGATAACGGAGTAACGCCTGCTAGCTTATTTATATTTTCTTAATATGCTCTCTACCCAAAGGTTATCTGAGAAAGATCGCTTTATTAGCGATAATACCACCATACCATTACCACCCGTGTACCATACAACATGTTTTCCAACTGACTTTTGTTAAGTATGAACTTTATTACATTCTGGCTGGTCTTGTTCAAATAACCTATTTGTTTCGTATTGCATAACGGCTTTGATATCGTCTAAGAAACTTTACTACAGTGAATAATTTCTGCACACTATTATCGGGACTTAACCGCGTAAAACTATTTGTATTTTACCTCGACGTTTCGGCCGCGATGCAGCGGCCGTGGTCACGAGAAGACTGAAGTGACGGTATCAGCATATTTTTCTTGTCGCGCGGGTGGTTCGAACTACCCGCACTTGATTTATATTAATGTCACTCGGAATGTCAAGTTAAGGTTAAGTCCCGATAATAGTGTGTTTAATATGAGTGTGTATCGCGAAAGTTTGAGACAATGAATAATTTCTGCTTTTCTATATAATTACTAGCTGATGCCCGCGAACTTCGTCCCGCGTAGACCAAGAATGTCCGTACCTGATGATACTATATATATATACTGTTATAGTTATAGAAGTATTGAAGTATTGGAAAACCCGTTCCCGCGGAAAAATCCGCGGTCTCAAACTATCTCCATACCAAATTTCATCCAAATTGGTCCACTCGTTGCAACGTGAAGGAAGGACAAACAAAGAAACAAACAAACACACTTTCACATTTATAATATTAGTATGGATTTCTCATTCTTAAAAGCTTATCCTTGTAATCTTCTTTCCCTTTAAATTTTACAGGCTAAGAAGTCTTTAAATACGTACCTGTTTTCCCGGTCTAGACTAGACAGACATAATCCCTAAAAGACCTCACTCAAGCCGGTGTCGTTAACTTGACTTTCAGAGTTAATGCGGTGACAAGACCTAAATTTACTTTATTTAAACAGCATTTAAACAAAAACTGTTTAATTTTGTAAGGCGAGTAAAACATTTGTTAATATTCACTAATATTAACATTATTTTTAATATTATTATTAATATTCATACTTAAAAAGAAAAGCGTGGAAAAATGAGGAAAGGCCTTTGCTCAACAGTGGAACACTACAGGCTAATATAATCTACTATATAAAAATAAGTCGGGTTTTCCTCCCTGACGCTATAACTCCAGAACGCACGAACCGATTTCCACGGTTTTGCATTCGTTGGAAAGGTCTCGGGCTCCGTGAGGTTTAAGGCGGTACGAAGTCCGCGGGGTCAGCTAGTACCTAATATAATAAAACTTAAAAAACTATTTCGTAAAAGGATTTCATGAAATCGCTTCCATGAAAAAGAAATGGTGAAGTTACGTCTTCTTATTTTCACTCGGTTGGACTGGTAATAATTAAAGGATTATTTATTCCTAATCTATTATGATTATCACCCATACATTTAATCATCTACGAATTATCTGTAATCCAATCGCGAGAACGACGACCATAGTAATATCTACGAGAACTAATGTAAATTGCTTACCTATATATTCTTGTGATGGCTAAAACAAGTACCTACTAATTTATCTGCTCTTGGTTAGTCTGCTGGAGTAATTTATATTGTGCTAAGATGATTGATGAGTGTACTCCCAGTAGGTACATAAATATAACACTCATTTATGACACCCGCTAGGTTATTTAGATTCAATCTCTGGTTTAATATTCATAGCTTTCTAGACGTGTTTTATGCACGAAATTTGATTACGATCGTTTGAATATTACGTGGATGACGTCATGCTGTCGAGTGATTGTAAAGATTCGGTTTTTTTTTATGTTATAGGCAATCAAGCGAACTTGTTGCCTACTGTTAAGAAATAAAAACATTAGCATCTGAAATGAATCAATGTAGATACTTACCAATATTATCTTATGTTAAATAGCCGTGGTAGCATGATAAAATAATATACTTCGCCAAGTATATCAGTCCGGTATTATGTAGTAGTGTAAGTGGCACCCTAACGTCATTCGCACTGCTGTGTGTTGCAAGTGGTGTATTAAAATAATCCCCGACCCCCATGTATCCTGTGAGTGTTTCTTTAAATTATTACATTCATTTGTTTTTAACTTGTCCCATTTTGTGTGCTTAAACAAGTAAATGACAATTCTAATGCGCAAATAATTTCTTTTTCATTATAACGGCAGAAAATATTATCTTCATTTTTGTTTTATTGCAATAAAGTGGCAACTTGACTTTGACGTTACGGTGACACGTCACCCGCATCGGCAGACCTTGTTTTCATAGACCATGCCGTGGTAGCCTATTATATAGTGGTTAATGATTTACCGCCACTCATGCAGAGGGACTTAAGTGAAGTCCCCAATCCGCACTTGGCTCACGTAAGGATTATAGCTCAAATCGTCTCATGATGAGATAAGCTATGCCCAGCAGTTAGACGTAAATACTTAGGATGTTGTGGCGGTGATCTGAAAAAGTATCATACAACGCGGTGAATCTCGCCAAAATATTATATTATTATTATGTAGAACAGACAGCCATACAATGCTTCGGATGTTAACGGTTTGACCGTTTCGGTGTTCCCAATAAGCCTTTGATCCCGGTAGGTAGTTCGAACCCGGAGCGGGAACGTTATTTGGCAGAATCGTCCCATAAATGGAGGCAATATTCCAATTTCCATATATGAGAGAGTGGTATGTGCTTTGTTAAGATTGACATGAATTTTCTCTGCGAAAATTCGGTCCTACGCTTTGAATGACAAATCTAAATAATTTCAGATAGTGCGTAGGTATCACGAGTAGAATTTGGGTAAGATCTGGATACCATCAGACCTTAAGGATGACCTTCTTATGGGTTCTTCTTCTTCGTCTTCTTAGGGATTTAAGTTTGCCCACTTCTAAGCATAAGCCTGTCCATATTTGTACCATCTTTCCCTGCTGGTGGTAGCTTCCATCCATCTCAGGCCCAGATGTGCCCTGATATCATTGGTCCATCTTGCTCGTAGCCTGCCTACGCTTCTTTTCCCCGTACGTGGTCTCCACTCTAGAACGCTTTTGCTCATCGTCCAGAGGCTGGCCAGCCCAAGCCCATTTGAGACGTGCAGCTCCGTCGGCCACATCTACGAACTTGGTTTGCTTGCGGATGGCGTCATTTCTCACTCTGTCGCGTATGGATATTCCTAGCATGGAGCGTTCCATCGCTCTTTGGGCTACTTTGAGTTTGTGGATGTTGCCGACCGCAAGGTTCCAAGTTCCGCACGCGTATGTCATGACATGCATGGGAGTATGCATTTTCTTATGGGTTATAGGTATTTATTTATTAAAAGGTATTACGTAAAAAAACTAACGCCCGGTTCCTAAACGCTTCGTTATTATTACGGACGGTTAAAATTCGACATTTGCTCCATAGACAATCTGAGAAGCCAAAACGAGACGATTTGTGGATATGGAACCGAGCCTAAATAGTTTCCTAATAAATAAATCATACCTTTTGTTGACGTGGATGTGAAAAAATGTTATGGTTATGACTTGGACTTTGTACTGATATATTTTATGAAATCATTTATTTGCAAGATCCTATTTTAGAGTAAGGCAGAGGGCGTCGACGGTTATTGTTCGTCTCAGACTTTAAGAGGGTAAATATATTACTTCCATAATACTAAAAAAATCGTGTTCCAATGATAACTGTTGCAATCCATACTTAATGTTTTAGTCAACCATAGAGCGATAATTCATGTTTTCATTCAGTAATATTCAGAAATTAATGAAAACAGCAAAATACTTGGCAGCAATGTGCGACCTTGCCAATTTTGGAATAAACCCTCTTAATCTTCGCAAGTAATTTCACTCCAACACTTGACGATTTGACGTCGAAGAGGAAGAAACTTTTCATAAGTAATTGCTGTTAGACAACTACCTAATTATCGAGGAAACAAACACACTTTAGTAAATTAAATAAAGCAAAGGAAAATGTAGTGGTTTTACAACTATATTCGATATACAACAGAGTTCGATTCAAGTAGGTAACTGCTGACGATGCCGACTATTACCAGCTCCTATCAAGATATCTAAGAAATTAAGTTACAGAAAGTTATATTAACTGAAGTTCCGCTTATCCCGGAATTCTACGTCCCTACGCGTGCACTGCACTTCAAGGAGTTCCGTTCCAAGTCTCTGAAGTGCATCTCATTCGCTCAGGATGCAATCTGTTTCGTAGAATCTCGCTTTGGCTAGAAGGCTATTAAAAGCGAAGTATACAGACCTCAGTTTAGGTCTCAGTTTTATTGTGAACTTTACTAGTGTTTGATAATCTTATACTTGACTCTGCAGCTTAGATTCAAGTATGTGTTACTGTTTAGGAATGTTTATAAGTTTGTTGCAGTTAATAATAAGATGTACTACTTTTAGAAACATTTCCAATACGTCCCTATAACTTTAATCACACCATATGATGATACTGTAAACGACGCACGAACACGTGCGGTAATTTTTGCAGAATTCAACGATTCTTTCTCAGCCAATTTAGTATATTTTTTGGATGATCGGTACTTTATTGACTGGATAGGATATATCGTACCTCTAAAAAAGAAAAACTCCCCTTTTTCCGAAATGTCAAAGTGTCCAAATCTAAAACTTTTGCTGAGGCTTGGTTTAACGCGGTTTTAAACAAAGTTCCGTCTTTCATTGTTTGATGCAGTTATGACGTCTTAAATTCGCCAAAGATTCTGGGGGAAGTTGAGTGACAGAGTTTCAGTGTTAACAGTAAACTCTTTTGTTTTTAAAGTGTCTAGAAACTTCAGTTAGACCCTCGTCACTGTCCCTGTGTTTGTCATGTTTTGTTGCTCGAGACGGTGCGGTGAATGGTTCGTATAATTGGAAATGTCAATTGAAACTTGACGTATTCATTCAGTTTTTCTGAGGATCTGTTAATGTATTGAGAGCGCCTGATTTTATTGGTTTAATGAGCACTGAAAATGAGTATATAAGGGATATTTCTTTAGTCTTTACATCATCATTTCAGCCGAATAGAAATCTTTCTGTGGCATAAGTCGTTACGTACTTAAGAAAGTATACGAATCTGGATTTGACACTTACGATTTTTTATGAAAATATTATCTTATATTTCGTCAAGACCTCGTTTTGTCTCAAAACAGAATGGCTTAATAATCTGTGTACTTATAAAAATGTTTTGTTCGACGTAAAAGGGAATTATAATGCAGCGAACGTTCAAAGTCGACGTTACGAGCCATATTTGCATAACGTGAGCTTGTGAATTTTCCTCGCGGTTACAGTTGAGAGCAAAGAGATGTATGTAGCTATACCTCTTTGAACCTCATCTCTTTGTAATAAGGTGCATACATTTGTTTTGTACTTGAACGTTCTCAGACAATATGGCGATGGAGCGATTTAAATTTGAATACAGATGTTTTGAATAGGATTTATCCCGTCCTGTCATACAAAATGTTAGAAGGAAGGTTCTTGTTGATGAGAAAACTTTGGGTAAAGGCAGCTACATAAGCAGATAATTTGTACTTTAATCGTATCTTATTTTATGCCTACTTTAAATGAGTTAACCGTCTACTAGTAGGTATATATCTCTCTATACAGAACAAAATATAACTATCTCGGGAACGGTTCTATTTGGACGAAATTAGCAAAATAGGTGTAGGTGGTTAGGTTTTTTTAATTAAAAATAATAATAATTTGTTAATGTTTTTGATAAATGTTTTATTTTTGTGTTTTTTATTAGTTTAATTACGACTATTCTTAGTTTGCGACGAAAATTATGTAGGTAGCTAGTAGCTAGGTGTTATTTCTGGGAAAACGCATTTTTCGGCTATTTTCATCCGAGCAACGGATCAAAGAGTACAGCAGTCGAAGTCACCAAAATGAAGTGTAGGTACACCTGTTCCATTAGGTTCTAGGGGATTAGTAATTCAAGAGCATATTCAGCTTATTTTGGACAAATTGAAATTGAAAGTTATCTTTAAAACATTTCAATAAATCATATATTTCCTAAAAGCATTATTACAACTAGAGATATAGATTATGTATACCAAGAATAAATCACATCTACAGAATTCAAAATTGTTTTTATTAGACATTTTTAGGTAGGTACTGATCAATATGAATTTCCATTTCTTACGTAAATAAAAGAGACCAATTGAAAAACAATTGCGAAAGGTAGGTACCCGGCAGTCAAACCTTGTTAGCTTAACTAACCTTATTCTTAGCGGCTCTGCCACTGCTTCACGGTTCACGCGACGAGCGGCAGCGGGAGCGTTTTCCCAAGGGTGTAAATTTTATACTCATAATATATATATTTAAGGGTTTTTGTGGGCGACACGTTGCATAAGAGGTAGCTCGAAACATTAGGCCACCACAGCTTGTTCGGAACATTATATTAGTACTAGCTTTTCCCCGCAACTTCGTATGTGCAGAAATATTAAAAAGTAAAATCCCGATATTTCCCGTTTCCGTGGGAATTTTGCAAAATCCTTTCTTAGCAAATGCCTACGTCATAGCATCTACCTGCATGCTAAATTTCAGCCCGATCCGTCCAGTGGTTTGGGCTGTGCGTTGATAGATCACTATGTCAGTTCTTTGAGTTTTATATATTTAGATTATGTTAATGGTATGACCTGGTGCTGTGTCCATCTGGGGTGGTACCACCGTCTTTCCCCGCTAACCTGCCGCTAAATAGCAGTGCTCGCATTCTTGTGTTACAGTTCCGGTAGGTGTTAAGGCAGCCGGTGAAATTTCTGGCACAGAGGCATTCCATGTTAGGCCTCAGGGTAAGCAACGCATTCGAGATCTTATGGTTTATTAATGGGGGATCATAGAATTTCGGTGTCCATGGGCCGCAGTGACCACTTAACATCAGGTGGACTGTGCGCTCGTTTGCTTTTAACATTGATATAAAAAAATACGCTCTCCGCTTTCGCTAGTCGCATGAAGACGTGGTCAAACCGTTAAGGGCCTTAAGCATCTGACAATAGAGCCCTTGGCATTGGGGGCCCATTGAGCCCCGAATAGGCCCTGATTGAGATAGTCGTCGAGGCCTATAAGTACAGCTATCACTGTACCCCGGTAATTTGGTTTTGATTGCTTGAGAAGGTACCTAAATCTATTGTCGCTCAACGGCGGTTCTGTAGGGTAGATGAAAATCGATTATTTTGGAATTGATGATAATGATGATAATTTCAATTGACTAAGATTGTAAGTGAACAAATACTTACATCGATGAAGCTTGCATGCATCTGAGAACTACTTAACTTAAAAATTATAATATTGTCCACATGGATTTTCATGAAAAACTTACAACAACTTGTCTACAACCATAACAACAGCTTTATATATATACGTCCACCAACTGCTGGGCACAGGCCTCCACTGATCGCGAGAAGGTATAGTTCCCACGCGGGCCCAGTGGGGATTGGGGACTTCACACACATGCTTGAAATACTTCTTATGTTCTCCTTCACCGAGAAACTCAGCGTTAAATTAAAATTGAATTCCGTACATAAGTAAACTTGGAGGTGCGAGCCGGATTTTAACCCCTGACTATGTGCATGAGAGGTAATAGGTCAAACCCATTGATTATAAGAAAGGATTCACAATCAGCCGGAGAAAAATGGCCCCGTCAAAACGGGTGCCCGAACAGCTCGGGCAGCCGTTTGGCCTTCGTTATAAAGAGGCGTTATCATTCCAATATGCATTGGAACGTATTTTCTAATGTCAGTTTGCTCCATATATTTTGACATAGGTATTCTGTTAGGCACTGTTCAACCATATGTTATTACTTATTATAGGTCAAACCACTAGGCTAACGATAACAGTTCGGTCACAACTTCGGCGGCAGCGGCGGGCATTTTAGTGACATATTGCGTGCGACGGTTGCTAACCGATGCGCGTCGAGCGTCACGATCGCGCAATGTGTCCGTAAAACGCTCGCCGCAGCCGCTGTCAACATTCAAAATTCAATAATTTATTCAGCAAATGGGGGCTATCGCGTGTGAATTTGCCACTAGAGGCGCTAGTGTCGCGTGAGGTCCAATAACATTCACTTTTCACTGGTTTTGGCGGGTTTCGTGATATAAATTATTAATTTCCTTAATTTACCCGTTGAAAAGTGATCTCCGCGCGTGAAATTATCGCAAATATGGATTATTTGGCGATGAATGTGAACGCTTTGAAACAAAAATAAAAATTCCGAACAAAACGGAACTGCATAACAATGCGACATATCTATACTCGATATGATGATAGTCATTTATAATTAATAAACTTAATGAGATTCAAGATTTAAAACTTAGGTCCGGCACCGATCTAATAGTCGCCTTTAACAGTTAGGTATACCTCTGGACCTTAGTCAACAGTGGCGCCAACTGGTGAGCAAAGAAACGATAGTCCTCATTGGCCACATAGGGGCACTTTTACACGTCAGAAAAAGAATTTACCACCAAAAACATAAATGAAAAAAGGAGAGCCAAGTTCAATACAAGAATTATTCTCTGCTGTGGGCTTCGCCGCAAAAATAATGGAGATCTGAGATTGAGTACCAAGTTCTATGCAAAATCCAAATATGTAGTCTAAGGGCTGACTGGGCTGGTTTTCCCATACGAATTATTATTAAGTACCTACTTTTACACAGGCATGGAAGAGCCTTATGTTCGATGGGTAGTTTCTACCAGCAAGCCAAATTTTCGGAATAATAAAATAAGAACCGAAAGGTAACAGGTTTAGAAAATGCGAAGGCTATATAATTCGCATGGGAAAACCAGCCAAGTCAGCCCTTAGACTACATATTTGGATTTTGCATAGAACTTGGTACTCAATCTCAGATCTCCATTCTTTTTGCGGCGAAGCCCACAGCAGAGAATATTTTTTGTATTGAACTTGGCTCTCCTTTTTTACATTTATGTTTTTGGTGGGATATCATTACTTTTTGTAGGTAAGTACATATCCTCGTAACGCCGTGGGTCTTTTTATTATAGGAATTGTAATAATAATATTACTACAAATTATAAGTTTTCCTTAAGAACTTAGCAATTTCGCAGCATAAATCGCAACCTTATAGGTCAGATATCGAGAGACAACCGCACAGCAAGACGGCGCTCGCGCTTATGAGCGCGGCTGCCGCTCGCTCGGCCACGTTCGCGTCAACGGTTCGATACGGTTGTCACAGCGCCCCACCCACCCCGCCCGCGCCGCTCCGGCGTCACTCGGCGCGCGCGCATCGTGCATATACCGAAAATCTAAATGCCTATTATTTTATCATTATTTATGAGTAGGTAATGATTTTACACTATTGATGTGCGCTAAATATAAAACTAATAATTAATCCCAGTTAATTAACGTAGGTACCCTAAGTAATATTAGGTATTTATGTTAAGCGTTCATAATAGAATATAATTATTTAAAAATTGCCAGTTTTTTATTTATTCCTTTGTATTCATCTAATTACCTATCTGCATACCAAATTTTAACTCTCTAGGTCATCTGGAACTGGGTTAGAGTTTTGGTCTATAGGTCAGTCAATGATAAAAATGAGGAATTTTGGATATTAATATCTAAATAACCGTTTGAGATAAGCTTATGAAATTTAGAACACATATGTATCTCGCAAGTCTCAATATATGAGCCAAATTTGATACGTTTATGTAAAATAGTTTTTGATTTATGAGGAGGTCAAAAGTGGCTCCAAATGGTTCGTGTAATATTACACACGGTGCGGCTCGCCAGTTCTGTTTCTTGAACTTGGCTTGACACGCTCCCGCGTGTCTAGACCAGCGCGAAGTCGTGGCCGAGCTGTAAGGCTACCACGGAATTTAGCCTGTCTACATAAAATTAATGACATTGATGCAGCGACGTACAAAATCTGTTGAATCGAGTGTCCACTCGACCTTTTACCTCCATTCGGGCGTAGACAAAGTGCGTTCAAGGGCGCTTCCAGGAACTTGACTTTCGGTCGAGGGCGCCTGAAACTGTATTTCAATAAAGAGGTGTCAGATTTCTTATTTTATTACTACTTTTGTAAGTAAATGGGCATTGGAAACTGTTAGATTAACTTTTTTATGACCAGTAAATGGACTTTTTGAGCGCCATTCTAGATTGTTATTCAGAATTGATTTTACATAAAAATACCTCATACTCGTACTCAGAGATAGATAGATAGAAGAGTTTTTTTGATATAAAAATATTGTAAGGCACATTTATGCAAGTATACCTTTTTAGGTTTTCGCGTATACCGCTACACCATTCATCGAAAGTCTTAATTATTTATAATACAATGTACAGCAAATTTAACGCATTCACTGCCACCGACGCATATATGCGTTTTGCTGAGTTTCCCGCAGTGCCTCGAACGCACGTGTGCGTTGCAATGTTCCCTTAATGACAGATGTGGCACCTGGCGAAAGTTCGTAAAAAGAAGTGGCAGTGAATGCGTTAAGTATATGATGCACGACCCGACCCGAGTTCTGATTCGTTTCTTAAATTTTAAATTAATTGATTAGAAGTTTCTCAGAAATAGGCTGGCAAGCGCTGGTAGATTCATTTAATTTTCTGACATGTAAAAGTGTCCATATGTGGTCAATTTGCTGAATAATCTAGGTAGCCGGTGAAATTTCTGGCACAGAGCGCATTCCATCTTAGGCCTCAGGGTAGGCAACACATTCGAAATCTTATGGTTTTTTAATGGCTTATGGTTCATAGGATTTCCGTGTCCATGGGCCGCAGTGACCACTTACCATCAGGTGAGCTGTGCGCTCGTTTTCCTATTACATTTAGTAGAAAAAAATAATAATTGAATGTTAAATCGAGTTTATTAATGATCGCGAAAGAATAACACAATAATGATGACTAAGATTGAGTACTGTTACCAGCTCACAAACAGTGCGAACATTTAGCGCTAGGTTCGTAGGTAGGAGAGGTGGTAGATCAAAACACTGACGTAATAACAGTTTCATTGACTAACTCCGCACCGAGGGTGTAGGCATCGTGATATATAGATAAAAGTCGATAATGAGGCTTAGTAATAGTACATTACACACCGAACGTGAGGGCCATAAATATGTGATCTGGGGCTTTACGAATTACCGCCCGTGGTTTGTCAAAAGTTTTACGTCTTGCCTTGGCCAAAAAGTGAGATTTTCTCTCCGCGTAGCGGGCAGAAAATCCCACTTTACGGCCAAGGGTGATGTAAATAAATAAATACTAAGCACGCGACGCGAAGTAACGAAAACAAATCCAACCTCTATCTTGGCAATTCCATAGTAGGTAAATTGTGTATTGAGGGCGGTAAACGACGGATTGCAGTCGAGAGCATTTATAAGCCCGAAACCGAAGGTTGAGAGCTTTAAAGGCCTCGAGACTGCAATTCCTATACAGCCCGTGATACACACAATCTTTTTCATCACACTTGTGAGAAAAAATAAAGGAAATAATTACTAAGTAATCATTGAGAAAATTAAAGATTTAAAATCAATTATTACAACAATATGAAAAATAAAACAAAGAAAAAGGTTTGTTCGCGGTGCGAATAGTCGGTCAAATGCGTTTTTGAATTCAAAATAAATACATTACGTCCCGTGGGCTCATAAGAAATCTCGAAAGCCTGGTCATAATATGGGCCTTAGAGGCCTCTTTGCCTGCCTGTAATGACAACGTTTTCGAGCAAGTGTGATGAGAAAATATAAGTGTGACTTTTCAGTCTATTAGGCATTATTCTCTGGTAAAACTGTGGATAGCCGTTACATCCATGTTCCATTTAAATTAATTGAATACGATGACATGCGGCGTTTCCACGAGTAGATTTCCTAGCCATTTTCGATCTCACTTCTCTGTGTTAAGGTTGCTTTCCGCGCTTGTGCCGTAGGATGGACAGTAAATTGATTGATGGACCATTATCTACTAATTGGGTTCAAGAGGATTACGAGCGAACGTAAACTTTATTGTATCAACAAGTTTGGTTGACGCGCTAAATTATTGGGTAAAGGAACGTCAGCGGTTTTGACGAGAAATTTGAAAGCATTATTAATCACCTTAGTACGAATATAAAATTGGAACGAATAATGTCATCACAGTACATTGTTAAATAAATAAAAAAATAAAAACCGCCTTCAAACTCCAACAGACTGCGATGTCAATGTCAAGTTCACTATATGATTATCATTTCTTTGGGTGGGTTCACTTGACACCGACTTCGCAGTCTGTCGGAGTTTGAAGGCAATTTTTATTTTTTTATTTAAAAAATTTTTTCGGCTTCAGTCAAACATTACTATAGAAGTACATAAGTAACTCTGAAGTCCTCGAAATTGACACCAAAATCATCTACGTGCTAGCAAATTTCGAGGAGTTCCCTCATTTTCTCATGGATCCCATCATCAGAACTGAACCAAATTAATATGGGACCAACTTGAAAGTACCACCTTTCGAACAAAAAAAAGAATCATCGAAATCGGTTCACGTTTACTATTTATTATTGGTGAACATACATAAAAAAATATATAAAAAATAAAATAAAAAAATATTCCGACGAATTGAGAACCTCCTCCTTTATTGAAGTCGGTTAAAA
The DNA here is from genome assembly GCA_963971205.1 of Aethes cnicana. Classification (NCBI taxonomy): domain Eukaryota; kingdom Metazoa; phylum Arthropoda; class Insecta; order Lepidoptera; family Tortricidae; genus Aethes; species Aethes cnicana. Next base: position 639,161 of record OZ020282.1, read on the forward strand.
AGATCATGATAGAAGAATCCATATACCTCCTCTGTTTTTGTATACATGTGTTAGTTTTAGGGGACTATTCTTCAAGTTGATTTCTTTATGAAACTAAGGTGCTACCATAGCTAAATACCGTTTTTGAAATTAGTACATTATTGCAGAGGTCGCCAAGTAGCGCATTGCCGGACGAGTCAGTTAGAAGGCTGAGCGAAGCGAAGCCTTCTATTAGTACGAGTCCGGCAATCGCAATTGCGGCCGAGGTATATATAATGCTTTTCTCAAACAGCGAGGAAATACGTAAGGTCAGTCGGGGCAAGTGCGCCAGGATGGGGTAAGTGCGCCTAACATAAATATATCGAAACCCATAAATATTACTCAACTAGTAGTTGGCTGTTTACAAGGCATAGGGGGGAAATAAATTTAGGCGCACTTACCCCACATCAGTATTTACTACTTCCATGATCGTGGATGATTTGGCCATGGAAGTTGTACTTATTACCTCCATGGATTTGTCAGTTTCGGGGCAAGTGCGCCAGGATGGGGTAAGTGCGCCTAACATAAATATATCGAAACCTATAAATATTACTCAACTAGTAGTTGGCTGTTTACAAGGCATAGGGGCGAAATAAATTTAGGCGCACTTACCCCACATCAGTATTTACTACTTCCATGATCGTGAATGAATTGGTCATGGAAGTTGTACTTATTACCTCCATGGATTTGTCAGTTTCTAGAGGTGTCTCAAATAGCAAGCGAATTAAAAAAAAACACACACGACAATAATGTTTTTGCTGGCCAAGGCCGGCAATGGACAGCCTCGCGTCTTCTTTTTTTGAAAGTAACACGAACATTTCCGAGCATGTTTGAGAAAATTTAATTTAATCACTTGTATACGGTAAACCAGCGTAACATCGTTATATTCAAAGAACTTCTACAAAAAACACGAATTTAGAATAATAACTATTACTACTACTATTACAGCCTATTTGCGTCTCACTGCTGGGCACAGGCCTCCTCTCAACACGAGAGGGAATAATAAGCGTACAATCAAGTAAGATTTTTTTCAAGAAAGGTCGTTTTCCCGCACAGTGTAGATAGAGTAAAGATAACGTAATTTGCAACTCAATGCTTGCCCCTTCAAAATTCTCCTAAAAGGAACAGGCTAATTTATCAAAGACTTATTGAAATAGTAAACCTACTCTGAACCTCTCCTTGAGTTATCGTAAACCGGAATAATAAAGTTTCTTTATTTTTCCTTTGAAAAGATACGAGCTTAAAAATCTCGGATACTCCACATATAAAACAGACTTTATACAGCATGGAAAGCGATAAATGTCACTTAGTCAATCAATGATGAATAGGAATTAGGAAGCTATACCTAATGTATATACTAATAATAAGCCTGTAGAAGAAGTCGCGTCTGAAACTTGAAAATTAAAAGAAACTATCAAGTCGAGGCGACTGTATAAACGATACTGAAGACAAAATACCGATTTTTATAAAAATGGTCTATATGTACGTATGTCCGGATTTAATTCGAAAACTACTGGACGGATTTCAACAAAATTTGGTATGGGGGTAGTTTATAACACTGGTTAACAACTGGGCTACTTTTTATCCCGGAAAAATGCATATTTCCCGCGGTAATGCTATTAACGAATTCGCCGACAGAAGCTAGTACTAAATAGTCACCTGAATGGCTGACAAAAATACAGACACAGATCAATAAATAAATGAAGTTATTACAAAATATAATGTTAATTTGAGTCCAAAAAAGATTACGGTCGGTACTGACGTCTTAGAAAACCAATTTTCAGTCTCGATACAGATTTTAAAAGGTCGAAAAATAAAGGGACCAATAAAGCTTCCAACGTTTTATCCTACCAAATCCCGTCCCACAGTTTCTACAATTTAGTACGCAGTTTGGATCTAAAAAGTCTTTTAGCCATATTTTAGTTCAAAGACAGAGAAAGCCGAGCGAAAATATATTTTTGTTGTTCCTTTAGTTCATGCACTTTACTACTTATATGGGTGTGGAAGGAATCAGTTCTTTCATTTTTAATGGGAGAGGAGAGAGGCAGATTATAGAACCTACCTAGTGATATTACCGACGAAAGAAAATCAACAAATTCTACATGTGTTTTTTTGTTTGTTTTGTTGATTACCTTACTTTTGAACAACACGGTATTTTGGTCTTAATACCTGACATCAAATTGCCACAAATATAATAATAATATAAAGACACTTTGAAGACTGCATTTTCATTATACATGTAGGTACTCCTAGGACATTTGTTTCCCAAGAACAACTAAACTGGCAATTACTGCAGCACAATGTTTGGATATGATGGTAATATCAGTAATATGGTAATTATCACAGCATAATTGTGGCTAGAACGTGAACCGCATAGCACGTGTTTGATGGAACGTTGGAAACAGAGATATACCTACGATAATTTATACATTCAGATGTTGGCAATTAGGTTTAAATGGTGAAATGACATTGACTTTGGTAATTGAACGTTTCGATGTAAGTAATTTAATAGAGGCGAATATGTAAAGTCATTCTACAGATTACAGTGTGACAAAATGAGAATTGAAATTTTTGATTTTAGTCCTAGATTTGTTAACTCATAATCAAATGATTCTTCTATACTTTTATCTAAAGAGTGATTTTGCTCATTTAAAAGTATATATTTTTGTTGTATTCTTCTTTTAGTTGGGTATAAGATATTATATAATTAATTTCTCTTATATATTGTTACGTTTGTGTCTGTCTTGTGTGCCCTTCCGTGATTTACTCGTATGGCCCGGCGGAAGACCAGTGCTGGCTATTAATTTGGTAGCCAGCTCACGCTGAGCCGGGGCCTTTTTATAGCGACTGTATGTTTGGTATTGTATGTGTATGTCTTCTTTTATTGTGCATGTCGTTATAAATAAATGATTTCTTTCTTCCTTTCTTTCTTTCTTTCAAGTCATGATTTTATCTTGTCTCGTAATATCTCGGAGTGAGATGGGTACAATATACTACTACTACTATACTAATACTACTACTACAGCGCTGCTTATCCTAAAGCTCAGGTTTAACCTACTTAGGGAGTAGAGTTCTAGTTTTAAGGAACCTGTTATAAAGATGTTTGTATATTTTAAAATAAATCATTCATTCATTCATTCATTCAAATCATTCATTCACTACTACAGTCTATTTACGTCCCACTGCTGGGCACAGGCCTTCCCTCATCATGAGAGGGTTTGGGCTATAGTCCCCTCGCGGGCCCAGTGTGAATTGGGGACTTCACACACATCTTTGTGTCTTACATGATGTCTGTACTGTTCCTTGATTGTGTGGTGTTCAATAAAGTATATTGTATTGTATTGTATATTTGAATTACTTCGCAGATGCGTGCACCGAAAAGCTCATGGTAAATTCAAATTGAATTTCGCACGTAAGTAAACTTAGAGGTGCGAGCCGGAATCGAATCCCCGACCCCCGGCATGAGAGGCGGTAGGTCCAACCACTAAGCCACCACGGTACGGCTTACAATATAATGTAAATTTATTCACATTGTTTCATTAATTATACCTACTCGTGAAAAAACAAAATACATACATTGGATACTCGGTTATGGCATACAAATGCACATTGTTTGAAAGCAAAATTTAGGGCAGGCTCCATTGTCAACGACAAAAGCGAACACAGTGGTTCAATACACGTGGACAGGTCAAAATGATTGCTTTGAAGTGATTAATGAAATTTCCCACGTCACAGGCCCGGTTGACGTTCCGGAGAATCACGTTCTAGCTCCATCGATCAACTGCCCTCAACTTGTTTACCTTTATTTATATGGCTACAGAGTTGAAAATGCACCCAAACAATATTAAATACGTACACATTTATTCAATTTCGGGAAACGGTTTCCGAATTAACTCTGCTGAAAACAATGAGAATAGCGCGGTCTCTTTTACGTTCAATTGTACATTTCAACTGTTTACTTACCATTTTGAATAATAGTACATTTTGATGCAAGTTCGAAAGGTTTGTCATTTTATTACGATGTCCTTGTTATGTTGGCGTGAACGAAAGCAAAAGCGAAAGGAACGAGTGAAAATGACAATTTCGCATGTGTATCAGACGACATTTCTTAATACATTTGCGAAAAAAAAAGAATAAAGAAATAAATGAACAGGTGAAGCTCAAAAAACTTTGAGCACTAGTTCGTAAAAAAAGAACTTTAGGCACACTCACTAGCTGTCAAAAAACAAAAAGCGCTCGTTCGGAAATGACAAACTTTTGGCACGTAAACAGGTATCGAACTGTTTACTTTTCGAGCAACTGTATTAAAAAAGCCTTATTACATTCTAGCTTTTAATTTCACATTTCCATCGACATAGCGGACATACTTTCCGAATTTAATCCTTCTATAGAATTCGTTTCTCTTTGAGGACATTCTCTTGATTCTATCTCAAATAAATTATATCTTTCAAACATAGCAATAATAGAAATGGACTTGTTTCAACAGAATTCACTCTTCCTTTTCTTTTTGCAAGAATAACCTTACCGCTCACCCATTTATGGTAGCTTCTTCGACGACACAATTGGTAAAGTTAAGATATTGTAAAAGTTAGTCTTTCAAAAGATGTCCGCAATTTAAATGCCGAGTCCCTTAAACCCGTAATATTTCCATTAGCCTTTTATTGCCTTCAATGGGTTCGAAAATGATAAATGGTAGGGATCATTCGAAACGTTAAAAACTCTTCTCTTTATTCTAACTCTACTTCTGGTAGGATTTAACAAAGATGCTGTTTTGAGTAGAAAATTGGGTAAAGGGTAAGTATAAAACTAAAGTAAGGTAAAGGGTAAGTACTCATATTTTATTTACCACATCGGTAAAATTTTGGACTCAAAACCCGGCACAGGGAAAAGTTCACTTGATTAAATCACTTGCAGTTTTTTTCAGGATGTTCTTGGTAGCAAAATACATTTTTCACTTCTCTTGCTCGTAAAGTTGTACTTTAGGCTGACAGAAGGCTGCATATAATTTAATTTTAGGCTCTAGAGCATAAAGTAAAATCTTTGTCTAAGACTAAGGAGATGAGGGCATACAGCCACATACACTTTTAAGCTTCATATAATCTTATACATGAAACATGCTTTTTCTTGTGATTTATTCTTTATATTCTCTATTTTAAAATATTAGTATGGATTATCAAATTAATAATTAAAAATTTAACGACGAAAAGGTGTGTGTATTCCTGAAAATCAAACAAAAAAAACATAACCATGGCATTACACGGGGCGTGACTTAAGTCAAACGTCACATTGCTGGAAATTAAAAAAGAAAAAATGAAATGGCGGAAATTCATTCTTTGTTCTGAATTGGTAAAAATTGGTGCGTTGAGATTTTTTATTTAAATTTCTTTCAATTTCGTTAATTCTAATTTCAAAGATGTCATCATCGAGTAGTGATGATGAAATAGTGCTTTCACCGAATAATACTACGATGGAGAGAAACGCTAAAAACTTAGTTGAAAATATATTGCCGCAAAATCCAAGCCATTTGCGGAATGTGTTATTTTTAATAATATTTGATTTCCTCGCAGTCAAAGTGAAAAGCAGAGTGTAAAACACCAGCATAAAACCCATTTTCCCTTTGACTTACTATACACCCTCGCCTCTCGGCTCGGGTGTATATCTGTAAATCTCGGGTAAAATGGCTTGTTTTATGCTCTTGTTGTACAATCTACTATTGTTGAATGATTGCTGTTTTTTATAGGTACTTAATTTAATAATGGATGTGGGAGAAAATGAAATTACGGCTTTTATAGCCGTGCAAAACTCAATGCTTACGGTCACATTCATCCGGGAATCTATCAGCTTTTATTACTTGTGTAAAAAAATCTTCCGAGACCACCTTTATTTACCTTTTCACTCCTCCTATTCGAAAAGGAGTACTTTGTTACCCGTTTAGGGGGAGCAAAATGCGATTTTGCTCCCTCTCCATATCTGCCCCGCAAACAGGGAGCAAAGAAATATTTTGCTCTCTAGGGAGCAAAGTACGATTTTGTTCCCTGCTGCTGCTGGCTTTCTCATAGGAGTGAAAAGCAGAGTATGCAACACGGTACCAACATTATTTAAACCTTGGGTAACATAGCTTGAATCCCTCGCTAGCTTAAGATTTATTCTGGAATCTTTCGCGTCGCTCTGGATTCAATCCGTCACCCACGGTAAAATATTCCATTTTGCTCCCTAGTCACACAATCTACTATTTCACGATAGTATTCAGCACCTTTTTACCATTCTCAATATTGTACATAAAATCTGCACCCTTGTCAACACAAATCGCCTTAATCCACATAACAAACTTATCTATCGAGGTTTTTACGTCCCTTGAAAGCCGTGATGAGATAAACCATATTCCCCATTAGTAGTGATTGGCGTGACAGTCACTGTCAAGCTTGACAGCATGCTGATTAAAAATGTGTCCTTCCTCACTTGAGCTGCGAAGTGACATTTCCTGTAGTTATAACCTACTTTACCTACGGCTATCGTAAAACGAAATTTATCCTACTCTATTTTGCTAAAGGGTCATCGTAAATCAGAGCCGTGTTAATGTCTGCTGTTTCAAGTGTTTTGCCAATATTATTGTTAGGTATTGGGTTTAGCAAACTCTTATAATGAATCCTTAAAAATGAGTTTTAAGTAAGTAAGTAACACTTTATTGTACAGAAAAAAACACACAAATACAATTATCAATACCTACAGAGAAGAGACACATGTACAAAGGCGAGCTTATCCCTACAAGGAATTTCTTCCAGTTAACCTTTGAGTAGTGGAGAGGAAACATGTTCACGAGTAGACAAATAAGTAAGTACAGAAAAAGTTTTCCCCAGATATGAAATCTAGCTAGATCGATTTGTTGCCCCCGAAAACATCTATATTCCAATTTTCATCTAAATCGTTAGACCCGTTTCTGAGATCATATGTTTAAATAAATAAATAAATATATAAGATTAGTGTGTTTAAAGTATAAGATGTAAAAGGTTTCCGTTACTGACTGACTGATGACAACGAAAGCCGAAACCACTGAACGTAGAAAGCTGGGGCATGAAGATTTTTGAGGAGCGCAGGGGAGCTCTGAGACAGGATTTGGCGAAATTTCCACGGGAACGGTTTTTTTTAATTTATTTAATTGTTGAGAAAAAAAATACAATTTTTTTTCAGCATCAGCACGGCAAATACTGAAACGTATTGGACATAAAAAGGTAATTCACATTTCAATGGTTTTACACATACAAAGTCTCGGGCAATAGCTAGTAACGTTTTTACTACCTATATACTACCAACCTTTTACAAATTCATCTTATTTGCACTGATTTTTATTTTATTATTAGTATAATTTTTTAAAGGCCTTCTGCTGAGTTTGTTGCGGCGATGCAATGGGTCTAGGAAGCGCTGGTAAATTCATTTCTGACGTGTAAAAGTGCCCCTATGTGGCCAATTTGCTGAATAAATGATTCATTGATTACACTCGATAGTTTAAGATTCGCCACTCATTCTCAGCATCCAATTAGTGTCAACCATTGACCCATAATAAGTAGAGATCTTCTAAAAGTCCCGCGCCTTCACATTTCAAAACGCTTTTTTTTTTTTATTAGTAAAAAGCACCACCAGCACTCTCAACGCATAGTTGATGGCTGTCTCAGCACGCACACATGTGTTGAGAGTGTTGGTGGTGCTTTTTAAATACATTGAAGCGTTTTCAAATGTGAAGGCGCGGGACTTTAGATAGTAGAAGATCTCTAATAACATATGGACGAACGGTGCCTAACAGAATATGTCAAAATATATGGAGCAAACTGACATGAGAAAATATGTTCCAATATGCTAATAACGCCTCTTTATAACGAAGGCCAAACGGGTGCCCGAGCTGTTTGATTTGTTTGATGAATGATATTGAATCATTTAACATATTTTCCAAACAATAGATGTTTTATTGGTCGCATCCCTAGACCGTCACTTCCATTGACCTATAACAAGTAATAACATATGGACGAACAGTGCCTAACAGAATATGTCAAAATATATGGAGCAAACTGACATTAGAAAATATGCTAATTTAACGGGTACCCGGGCACCCGTTTTGACGGGGCCATTTTTCTCCGGCTGATTGAGAATCCTTACTTATAATAGTCAATATGGAAGTTTGTGATGTCATTTAATTGAAGTGACCACTTCAATTAAATGACATCACAAACTTCCATATTGACTCGGCCCGTGTAAATATGAGGAATGGATATCCGGGAAAGTTAAATATGACTGACCCCAAATGCTACGCCATTTTGTGATAAGAAAGTGAATTAAAATCCAGACCTACTAATGTTATGAATGCGAAAGCAACTCTGTCTCTATGTAACGCTTTAACAGCTAAGGCGCTGAATCGATTCCAATGAAATTTGGATGTAGTATAGGTAGGCTAATAATCCTTCTATCATACAAGATTGAGACCACCACGTATGTGAGACCCCAATATTCCTCATGCATTAAAAATGTATTGTAAGATGGGTAGGTACTTTGAAAAATTGCTTGAATAACTCGTCATTAGGTAGTCGCTTAATGAAACAAAATCGTCTGCTTTATTGAAACGTTTTAGCTCAACATGAAATTACTTACGGATGAGCGCACAAAAAATTCATTCGTTACATCCATTCAATTCGATTCATTAAACAAAGTCAATAGATAGGAACAAAAATTTTAACATTCGCTGGAATCCATTTATACTCTTATTTGGACATACGAGTAGGTATACACTTCTTTTTAGCCATGCCTCCTATAACATTTTTTTTCGGTAGACTTATTAATTAATAATTTTGATTACCAACGAAACAAGTCCTAAAATTGCTTTTCTAATCATATAACTTAATTTTTATAAACTTCGAGAAGACTGCCTTTGTAAAGGCTACGGCATAATTTCTAATTTACTACCAGTATAAGATATTTAATTTATTAGTTCCTAATGCATGCGAGAGCGTGAAACAAACGATAGAGAGGCAGGCGTGACGTTATCACGTAAAATTATCGTCCGTAAACCGACTTTATAGACAACCATTTTTTTTATATCCCGGATATCATAGAACGAGAGAGTGTAAATATAAGCTCAGAGTTTCACGTATACGACGAAGTCTCTGAAACTATAAATTCGCAATAAAACCCTGAAACTTTTTAATGCTCCTCGAACTTAGAACCTATTATTAAGGTCCTTGGAAGTTGGAAACTTTTGTGGCTATAAATAAATGCTGAACTCTGTAGGGACAGGCTGAAAATGCGTGATCTATGATACCACAGCATTTTTCTGAGCCCGGCTAGTTTTTATGAAACTAGACGAAAGTTTGAGGAAACCTGCACGCATCTGCGAAGTAATTCAAAGATGTGTGTGAAGTCCCCAATCCGCACTGGGCCCGCGTAGGGACTATAGCCCAAACCCTCCCGTGATGAGAGGAGGCCTGTGCCCAGCAGTGGGACGCAAATAGGCTGTATGTAGTAGTAGACGAAAGTTTACTATTATGACCTTATATCTCCAAATTTACTAAGCTTAAACTTTGAGGAATATAGTTTTATTTATTTATACATGACAAAAAAAACTTTTAATATAAAAAAAAAAATTAAATAAAAAAATAAAAACCGCCTTCAAACTCCGACAGACTGCGATGTCAATGTCAAGTTCACTATATGATTATCATTTCTTTGGGTCGGTTCACTTGACACCGACTTCGCAGTCTGTCGGAGTTTGAAGGCGGTTTTTTTTTTTTCGGCTACAGTTTCCAAACATTACAATAGAAGTACATAAGTAACTCTGAAGTCCTCGAAATTGACACCAAAATCATCTACGTGCTAGCAAATTTGGAGGAGTTCCCTCATTTTCTCATGGATCCCATCATCAAAACTGAACCAAATTAATATGGGACCAACTTGGAAGTACCACCTTTCGAACAAAAAAAGAGTCATCGAAATCGGTTCACGTTTACTATTAATTTTTGGTGAACATACATAAAAAAAAAAAAACTAAATTTTTATAAACTTCCAGAAGACTGCCATATTTTGGTTCAGTTCTGATGATGCACGCAAGATCAGAACTGCGTTGCGCGTAGATGATTTTGGTGTCAACTTCAGAGTTACTTATGTACTTCTATAGTAATGTTTGGAAACTGTAGCCGAAAAAAAAATTTAAATGAAAAAATAAAAGCCGCCTTTGAACTCCGACAGACTGCGAAGTCGGTGTCAAGTAAACCGACCCAAAGATAATCACTATAGTGAACTTGACATTGACATCGCAGTCTGTCGGAGTTTGAAGGCGGTTTTTAGTTTTTTATTGAAAAAATTGTAGATGTAAGTAGCATGATGTACTAATCATTCCATAATTATACTCCGGAGTAGCGTTAGCGGAACTTTCGGCTCGAATGCTAATTCCGATCGGCTCTTTCATAATCCGTATCCCGCGGATTAGTTTGATGGATAGCCGACAGAAAAATTCCGGCGTTATGAATGCTTTGACTGAAATGATTTATCCCTTTGTTTGCCTTGGAATTTATAACAAATATCGTTTTTTACATATTTTCCGAGGCTACCAGAGATTGATTTATTCGTAAGTATTTGAAAATATGAAATTGGTTTTTGAAATAGTTTGAGACCTTGGAAATAACATAATGTTGCAAATTTCATGGACTTATAGATGATCTTATAGAAATATGTATAGTGTCTGAGAATTGGAGCAATAAGTGAAACAAGGTTCCTTAATTTTACTCAATTATAAGGAAATGCGTCCGGATGCATCCGGAACGGTGGGCCAAAAAAGCCACAAAGTGGGTTCCACGAGATGGCTGCCGGAGAAGAGGCAGACCCAAAAGGAGATGAAAATGAAAATGAAAATGAAAATGAAAATGAAAATGAAATGAAAATATTTATTCAGCAAATAGGCCACATCTGGGCACTTTTACACGTCACTTTTAAATGAATTTAACAGAAATGAATTTACCAGCGCTTCCTAGATCCATTGCTTGAGAAGAAGCGCCGCAACAAACTCAGCAGAAGGCCTTTTTTCAAAATTTAAACATATAGATTTTCATTATTTTACGTTAATATGTATAAAAATACATATATAGGTACATACTAAAATCACATTTAAGGGATGTATAGTCCCTAACTTAAACTTAAATCTAAGATCTTAGAGATGGTCTTATATTAGGTACAAATTAATGAAAATATTAATTAAAGTACTTATCTAAATATGTATACTAAAAATAATAATAAAAATCGCAAATGTTTAGAGATTGTATACGTCTCTAGGTATCCTAAAGTTGTACACAGTCTCTAAAATTATATCATACAATACAAGTTTAGGAGATGTATACGGTCTCCTTAGTCAATTTTGGAGATGTAAGGTGTCTCCAAAGGTCATGGCGGGACAACTTAGACGCATTTGACCCAGATTGGCGGGAGCTTGCACAGAATAGAGGAGAGTGGCGAAAAAGAGGGGAGGCCCTTGTCCAGCAGTGGGACACTTTATAGGCTATAATAATAATAATAAGGAAATGGCTTTTTATATAGCCGAGGGTCTCAGTAGACGAATCACATAACATTCCCTACTAACCTCCTATACCAATCCTGTAAGGTGCTAACTGTAAGACAGTTATTCATAGTGAACCATAGACGTAAATAATATAGACCCGGTCTAACGTACACGTAATATGTCCCCACTTCCACGTCCAATCCAAAGTTCTATCAACGAGCGTGCGTGACAATAAGCGTTTTTAAAAAAACTTTTTTCCAAACTGTTTCTCAGTATCTAAAAACTCGTCTCGTTGTTGAAAAAATGTGACCCAGCTTTAGTGTCACGATATAAGTTTAACTTTGGATTGGACACCAATGAAGTGGGGAAACATGACATGTATCTACGTTAGGCCGGGTCCATACGAATTATTATTTATGTCTATGTAGTGAACACAGTCCTTAAACAGCACTCCGCACTCCCATATAACTTAGACTCGCTTAAGAAAAGACGTAAAGATATTGTTTGCCCTCAAACGAATCAAACCAAATATACTTTCTCGTCTAGGTTTTATGTCTTCCTTGGTCCGTTGCTTTACAATAGACTTAACGCTAAATTAAATATATTCCTACCGTGTTATAATAAAGCTAAGAATACTCATAAGGAAGCTCTTCAAAAATTGTCCTACGATGATACTATTATATATATACATGGTGGGTCAGAAAATATGGCAAATAATTAACCCACAGTGTCGGCTATCGATTCTAAGTATATTGTAAAGGTCTTTAATTTTTTTGGAGTTGGTAAAAAAAAAATTGTATATGGGATTGGTTGTGTGAGCGACGCCTGAATCCTATACAAAATATATTTTTTTACCAACTCAAAAAAAATTAAAGACCTATACTATATACTTAGAATCGATAGCCGATACTGTGGGTTAATTATTTGCCATATTTTCTGACCCACCGTGTATATACGATGACATTATTTATTTATTATTATTTCGCGGTTTTTTTCACACGGATATACCCTTACCTTCAGCACCTGCACTAATAACGAAGTCGTGGACAACGGCTAATAGGTAATGAAATAGGCTCATAAGGGGATACAATTCTAGAAAGAAATAAATAAATATAGCTGCCTGGGCTCGAGCTATGAGTTTGTGGCCTTCGGGGTGGAGACTATGGGGTCATGGGGCAAAGGGGCGCTGGGGCTCCACAGGGAGCTAGGGAAGCGCTTGAGGGAGGCAACGGGAGACCCTCGCGCCGGCAGCTTTCTCGCGCAAAGACTGGCTATTGCCATACAGCGAGGGAATGCTGCCTGCGTGATGGGAACCCTTCCGAAAGGCCCTAATTTAGGTTTTTAGGTTATTTTTTAGCTTTAATTTTTCTTATTTCTGTAAATTTAAATGCTATTTGTAGTTTATTTTTAATATTTTAACTTGTTCTTTTCTGAATAAATAAAGATCGATTCTAGAAATCGATTTCTACTCTAAACCGCATAAGAAACCAATGTTTTAGTATATTTATGTAAGTACTGTGAAGGGGGGTTGGTGTTAGTTCAGGTAGATGCTGCAGGCACGGAGATCAGCGGTGGAATCCGAAGACACAAAGTCGATGTCTAGCTAATTAAAATCTCTAAATCTTGAAGACTGGCCCTATTACTGCCCTAACTATGAAATAATAGATTTAAAGTTGAATTGATAATGTATTTTCAGAGATCTGTTCGTTACAAGCGATAGAAAGAGACTAAGTACGAGTATATTAAACAAATTAATTCTACGCTTAAAATTATCTATTTTTGAAAGAAAATGTGACAACTGACCGATTGTACTCGGCCAGTCTCCACAGTACCTACCTAACTCTATAAGAAACCAATGTTTTAGTGTTTTAGTATTTTTTTGCCGGTGAAATTTCTGGCACAGAGTCATTCCGTCTTGGGCCTCAGGGTAGGCAACGCATTCGAGATCCTATGGTTTCCTAATGGGGGATCATAGGATTTCGGTGTCCATGGTCGCAGTGACCACTTACCATTAGGTGGGCTGTTCGCTCGTTTGTCTATAAGTATCAATGATATAAAAAAAAGGGACCCCAAATTTTTTTTTCTTTTTAAACAGTTTAAGCGTTAATCAAAATTAAGATTTATAGCAGAAGTTAATCTACCGTCAGCTGCCTTCTATTCGCTCCGGCTTGAATTTATTTTATTCTGTTAGACGTCGTGAAATTTATTTAAGCTTATAAATTTAGATGGAGTTAAGCTTGAGCACTTGAGAAGTCAAGATCACTAAATCGTATCGCTGAGAATTATATTGGATTTGTAGTACCTAAATAATATTATGCACGGGCATTACGTCTTAAGTAATATGCCTAAGAACATTTGTAGTTTAACCCAAACGGTTAAAACCTGAGGTGGCACCTCTGAGTTCAACAATAACATTATTATTGAACTCAGAGGTAATGTAAATTGATTTTTCTCAAACATGCTCGGAAATGTTCGTGTTACTTTCAAAAAAAGAAGACGCGAGGCTGTCCATTGCCGGCCTTGGCCAGCAAAAACATTATTGTCGTGTGTGGTTTTTTTTAATTCGCTTGCTATTTGAGACACCTCTGTAGAGAAACTGACAAATCCAAGGAGGTAATAAGTACAACTTCCATGGCCAAATCATCTACGATCATGGAAGTAGTAAATACTGATGTGGGGTAAGTGCGCTTAAATTTATTTCGCCCCTATGCCTTGTAAACAGCCAACTACTAGTTGAGTAATATTTATAGGTTTCGATATATTTATGTTAGGCGCACTTACCCCATCCTGGCGCACTTGCCCGAAACTGACAAATCCATGGAGGTTTCCATGGAGGATTTTTCCTCTTCTTCTTCTAATAAGTACAACTTCCATGGCCAAATCATCCACGATCATGGAAGTAGTAAAAAATAGTGATGTGGGGTAAATGCGCCTAAATTTATTTCGCCCCTATGCCTTGTAAACAGCCAACTACTAGTTGAGTAATAGTTATAGATTTCGATATATTTATGTTAGGCGCACTTACCCCATCCTGGCGCACTTGCCCCGACTGATCTTACGTAGGTATTTCCTCGCTGTTTGAGAAAAGCATTATATATAACTCTGCCGCAATTGCAATTGCCGGACTCGTACTAATAGAAGGCTTCGCTTCGCTCAGCCACACAGCTCACTGACTCGTCCGGCAATGCGCTACTTGGCGGCCTCTGCAATAATGTACTAAAAATTTGTTTATATATAGGTATTTTTTTTTAATTTAAGAAAAATTACATATTTTTATACTTTTAATGTTTCGCCAAACTGCAATGCCGTTTGTTGGCGAAGACAGCACTCTTTATATTCTAATTTAAATCTAGGTACTTGTTCCTATGATATACATTGTTCTATCTACTCTTACTTATTTACATTAGTCACTAAAACAATTGCACTTTCGAGGTTCTTTTAAACGTGACAGTTATTGGAACACCAAGTGTTGGGATGCCTACACTAATTTACCTACTTAAAAACTACTTTAATTTAATGAAAACATTAGGTAGTGACAAACCATTAATATGTATGTGATAATTATGCGTGTTTTTTTTAAAAGCCGTGGTGGCCTAGTGGTTCGACCTACCGCTTCTCATGCAGAGGGTCAGGGGTTCAATTCTGGCTCGCACCTCCAAGTTTAAATTCAATTTGAATTTACTACTGAGCTTTTCGGTGAAGGAAAACATTTTGAGGAAACCTGCACGCATCTGCGAAGTAATTCAAAGATGTGTGCCCAATCCGCACCGGGCCCACGTGGGGACTACAGCCCAAACCCTAGTAGTAGTAATTATGTGTGAAGTCGGTCCACAAGCAGCATTGAACTCCAGCCATTCAACTTATAGGTAGGGTAACCTACATAGTTCTTCCTCGATGTACGATTGCATCTTTTAGTTCAACGTTCTTCAATGGAAAAGATTCTCGCAGTACAATTCTTCCTAGCTATTTCAATCATTGATTCGTATATTTCAATCGCGGTTCTGATGCGGATGTGATCATTTGCAATTCAATAACTGTAATTTAACTATTACTTACTTCGGATGTTCTCGTACTTAAATGGAATCGAATTTCTGGACTCACTTACACGTACGCTTTATTGCAATCAATCCTCGACATATATGATGTAAACTAACTCCTATAATACACTCAACAGCAATGAAAACGGGTCACTTTATATGGAAAATCCTATACAAAGTGACCCGTTTTCATTTCTGTTGAGTGTATTCATAAGATCATTTAAATCATAGTAATAACTATGAAGTTACCCGTGTAATAACACGGGTAACTAAATCCAACATTTTAAGTGAGTGATCTAATCACATTATATTCTTAAATTAATTATAAGAAACAATTTTTTAACATGAAGAGTATTCAAAAAAAGTTCATTAATTTGTCACTCCTTTAAATAGTTTATGAATTCGGATTCAGACGGAATTGAACTTACGAAAAATAGCTAAAAATTAGTTTTCCCCCACATGAAATTTAGATCGTTTCTTCGCCCCGTAAAATAAGAAAGTAAATAAAATAAAAAGCCCCATAAAACTAATTGAGACCAAAATCTCTAGTCCTTTATGAGATAGTTGGATTAAATATACAAGGTGAGTGAATTTAGAGGTACTTTTAAGATTTTTTAAGGTATGACATTGATCTTGGATCCTGGAGCTTGTGTGATGAAGCACGTATTTATGCCTCCTACGTGTTCGATCTATTTACAAATGCCCTTTTCACTCCCGCTGGGCGTAAACAAACGAATTTAAAACCAGCCTACTGTATATGTAAATATTTGGAGATACCTTATCTGTAGGTATTAAACTGGATCATCTCGTTTATATGACTAAAAATCAAATAATTTAATTTATGGTATAAAGATGTATTTATTATCTATTTTGTGCAATATCCGCCAACTCAGCCGATTTCGCCGGAATAAAAAATAGAACCTGTGAATAATCTGGCGAATCAACAGTTTATATATCCATAAAAATATTATTAATAAATAAGTAAACTTTCACGATTATGTAGAAATATTAGGGACTTAGAAACACGTGTTAAAATATATTTTTCAAATTTTACGGGTTGAAATATATTTATTTACTATTGATTATGTGAAAGAGGATAGATAGTTGACCTACTATAAGTAGATAAGTAGGTAAACTATCTATTGTTATTGTTTAAAAGGGGTGAACTCTGAGACGACGAATAATAGAGAGAAATGGAAGAGAGGACAAAATTGTAACAACCCCTAAGGAGATGATGATGATGAAATGTATTAATTTCTACCCTAGCCGATTCCCACGAACTTCGTCCCGCGCAGACTTAGAATTTGCGTACCCGATGATACTATACATATAGACAGTTACAGTTATAGAAGTATTGAAAAATTGGTTTGACCCGTGGAAAACAAATAAACAAACAAACAAACACACTTTCACATTTATGATATTAGTATGGATTTACATAAATTATAGTCGGTACCTATATATCCCTGAAATTCGTGTCTAGTTTGTGATAATTTAACAGAAATGTAAACAGAATTCATATGTCATCCTAGTTCATTTACGCAATAATAGCGATCCCAACGTGGTTTTATTTGTACAACATTTATTTTAAATGCAGCTGCTGTAAATAACTTTGATTTTAATTAAAATATTATAAACATGGCTGCTTGCGAAGGCAGCACTGATGGCTTTTCGTTCTGTGGACAGTAGAAAACTCGTTAAATATATGAAGTTAACAGAATTACTGAAAACTGTTAATATTGTGACACGTTTACTTGCAAGTCGCCTAGTTTTCAGAACTCGGAACAATTATTCGGCACAAAATACACACTACAACATAACAGACTTCACATTTAAAAAACAAAATATATTTATTTATTTAAACTTTCGGCTTCCTAAAGTTTTTTTTTTAAAATATATTTATTTATTTAAACTTTAGGAAGCCGTGGTGGCCTAGTGGTTCGACCTACCGCCTCTCATGCCGAGGGTCGGGGGTTCGATTCCGGCTCGCACCTCTAAGTTTACTTATGTGCGAAATTCAATTTGAATTAACCACTGTGCTTTTCGGTGAAGGAAAACATCGTGAGGAAACCTGCACGCAACTGCGAAGTAATTCAAAGATGTGTGTGAAGTCCCCAATCCGCACTGGGCCCGCGTGGGGACTATAGCCCAAACCCTCTCGTGATGAGAGGAGGCCTGTGCCCAGCAGTGGGAGGCAAATAGGCTGTAGTAGTAGTAGTAATTTAAACTTTATTGCACATTAGCAAAAACTAGGCTAATTTAATGCCATAAGGCATTCTCTACCTGTGAAACCTTCGGACAAAACAGAAATTGTTGTGCGTTTAAAGAAAATAAACAAAAAGTGAAGAATGATACACAACCACACTCTCACATTTATAATATTACTATGGATTTATGTATTAGCTGTGTTACGCCAAGTCTTGGCTTAAGTAATTATTTCCTCGAGTAATCGAATATTTCTCTAGTTTAATATGTTTTCCCATACGTAGAATCCTCCCACACTAATTCGAAGTTGTTTAAACGCGCTGATGTAGTTAACAAGATATCCCATAATTCCTTTTGCAGTTCTTGTCAAATTCTGCTACATAAGGATATCCGTTTGCACTTGAAGACTTAAATACTTAGAAGAAAAGATTCGTAAAGAAAATCCTCTCCATTAAAACTCACCATTAAACAAAAAAAAAACTATGTAAAACAAAATCAAATCGATGTAGGTAGATCGACCGATCAACGCGCACCCAACACCATTCGCGAAGCATGAAATCTGATACAGATGTTCCTTTAGTACTGACAGACAGACGACCGTTATGTATAGAATTCCATGTAGATAAAGTCGCGGAAAGAAGCTTGTATCAAATAAAATGATATGTAAACAAACTTAATCTTACAACGAACGCGGTTCGGTTGACGCGAGTGTAAATAAAGCGGAATTGTGTTCTAAAGGAAATTGCTAGCTATTGTAGATCTTGACGACTACTAAGTAATGAAGCGTTTGATTACTCCGCATTCAATCTGACGCGCGTTTCGTGAAATTGTTTGATTGTTGGAAATTATTGGTAAGAACGACTTATTAAAGATGAGTACGTAGGTAAAATTACTCTGATACGCTTTTAAATATAACAAACCAGTTCAGGTTGTACCCAATTATAAATACTTAAGCATCAGAATTACAAAATAAATACTCCATTTTTTTTAAATTAAATATAAAAACCGACTTCAAACTCCGACAGCCTACAAATTCGGTGTCAAGTGCACTATAAGATTGTCATCAGCTTTGGGTCGGTTCACTTGACACCGACTTTGTAAGACGTCGGAGTTTGAAGTCGGTTTTTATTTTTATTTTTTAATTTTATTTTCGACTATAGTTTCCAGACAGGGTACGATGGAGCGTAAGTCTTACAGTGAGACTTACGTCCCTTCTTTCACTCACATGCCAAAATCATACACGTGCTAACACATTTTGAGGAGTTCATTTTCTCATAGACCCCATCATCAGAACTGAATACCAAATAAAAATTGGACCAATCCAGGGGTACCTTTGATTAAAAAAAGAATAATTGCGGTACATATATACAAAAAATACAGACGAATTGAGACCTCCTATTTTCGAAGTCTGTTAAAAAGTAAAGCTTTTGGTGTCGTTGGCCCAGGACAAAATCATCGAGATCACGAATTCGTCGCCAACCCTGAGGACTAAGATAGAATGCCTCAATGCTGGTAATTTCAGCTCTCTCTCCTCCTTAATTCATCATCACAATTTCAGCCGAAAGACGTGTACTGCTGGACATAGGCCTCCCCCAAGGCTCGCCACTCAGACTGGTCCTGTGCTAGTTGCTTCCGCCGGTATCCCGCGATCCTCACGAAGTCGTCGCTCCATCTTGTTGGAGGCCTACCGACAGCTCGTCTCCCGGTTCGCGGACGCCACTCGAGAACTTTCCGACCCAATCGGCCATCAGTCCTGCGAGTAATGTGCCCCGCCCACTCCTCCTTAAGTACCGGAACAAAACAGTTTGATCCTTTTAGACGACAGGCAAGCGGGTCATACAGGCGGCAGAAAACAGAGATATATTGTGGCTTTTATATTACTCCAAAGACAAAATGGCTCTTAAAAAAAGAACTTCTTAGGAAATTCTCTTCGTCGATACAAGTACATTTATTATAACAAGCGAGCGCTCCGGCTGAAGCACATTCTGAGGGAGTCCTTTCTTGACTAATTATACTTTATTTTATAGCTTAAACAATTATTTAACTCTGCTACCTATTAAAAATGTTATATATGTAGGGGAAGGGAATTCCGATCGGGATAAGAGAACCGAAATAATAGAATAATACACTTTACTAAATTACCTGAAATATCTATACTTATACGCCCGAAAGGCAAAGTACCTACCTAGAAATAGGGACCCCTTTTAGCGGAGACTGGTCAACTCAGCCACATTTCGCAATATTCTTCTAACGGTATATTCTTGGTAATTTACCCGCTGTAGGGGCTATTTGCCGCACTATTAGCAGTGTCACCACAAGTCTCGTGTTTTAATAAGTTACTGTTGGTCACACCATGCATTGTGGATATGAGGAAAATAAATTACTCATGGTCACACCGTTGTGACAAAAAGGTCCAACGACGAGTCCGTCCGTATTGCTTCTGAATTACACTGTATAAAAAAAATATTGAAATATAGGTAGGTAGCACCGAATCTATATATATAAAACTCAAAGGTGACTGACTGACTGACTGACATAGTGATCTATCTAAAACTCAAAGGTGACTGACTGACTGACTGACATAGTGATCTATCAACGCACAGCCCAAACCACTGGACGAATCGGGCTGAAATTTGGCATGCAGGTAGATGTTATGACGTAAGCATCCGCTAAGAAAGGATTTCCCGAAATTCCCACGGGAACGGGAAAAAACGGGATTTTTCATTTTAATATTTCGTCGCATACGAAGTTGCGGGGAAAAGCAAGTTAATTCATGAAATTCAAAATCCCACAAAGATCTGTAATCTGTAACTAATAAAAGGCAACTTTCCAAATCAATAGATAATGCCCCTAATAAATAAATTATCTTGTAGAAACCGCCAACTCTCGTAACAGAGTTTCAAAGAGGCGAAATTTTAAAATTCATCGCGTTAAATTTCCAGAATTTTATTGGAGTTCGAGTGAAGTTTGTCGCACTTCCTCGTTAAGAAATAAATGAGGAAATGGTTAATTATCTCCTTTCTGTGTCCCTTTTATGAAAAAAAGAACTCTTTAAAATTAACGGAACTCGTGGCAAGATTAACTTATTGTACCTAGGTACCTAATCTCATTCAGAGGAAAATATTGAATGAGGGTAAACTAAAAAAATCTCGATAGAAATTGAAATATGCATGTAAAGATTGGGAAGTTAACAGTAACAGTACTGATACCTCCACTACAGCACAGAATATTTAATAGGAGAACATAATTATAGAATGGCCACGGAATCACCCGCCTGAATCTAGCCGGCGCGCAAAACTCACCATTAGATTACCGTTATTTGTTTCATCCGGAGATGGAGAGTGGATCACTGGCCCGCGTAGTGGTACACACACATTTACACGTGTAACGACCTATAGACGTCCTCGCACGCACACAGACGTCCTCGCACGCAAACATTGACACTTCATTCGAATTGTGTTCGAAATCGTGCTTTTATAGGCCGTGTCCGCCGTGTGACTACAGCCTGCCTATTTACGTCCCACTACTGGGCAGAGGCCTCCTCTCATCACGAGAGGGTTTAGGCTATAGTCCCCACGCCGACCTACCTTCTTTTATATAATAAAAATGAATTTCCGTTTGTAAGTCTGGCTAAGGCTCGAGAACTGCTGGACCAATTTGGCTGATCCTTTTTTAGTTTTATTCGCTGGGCTTCTGAGAGGGTTTAGAAAGTAGAAAAAACGAGAAAAGTGTAAAGGAACACCTATAAAAAGACGAATAACTTTGTATGGGAATTGCTATTGCTATTCTCATCCAAAAAATATTATCAACGGTCTCCACGGTCCTATTATTGAATGGTTAAGTTCATATTTATCTGACAGATACTTTTATGTAGTTGTAAATGAGTATGCCTCGGGAAGCTTTAAAATATCATCCGGTGTTCCTCAAGGTTCACATTTAGGTCCACTGCTCTATAACATCTTTATAAATGACATAGTCACATGCTTCAAAAACTCTACTCCTTATTTATTTGCGGATGATCTCAAATTTTCTAAAGTTATCGAAACAATCGAGGACACTCAACTCTTAAAAGACGATCTCGATAAGTTTATTTAGTGGTGTAATGATAATAACATGAATTTAAATATTTAAAAATGTATACACATTAAATTCACCCGAAAAGTTAAAGTAATCTCTTCTAGTTATTTTATGAACGATAACTGTCTTGATGAGGTTAACAACGTTAGAGATCTTGGAATCCTACTCGATAGCAAACTTTCCTTTGTACCGCACGTAGACAATATCATAAAAAGAGCTTTGAGGACCTTGGGATTTGTAATCAGAAACTGCAAACAATTAAAGAGCAATTCTATAAAAATAATGTTGTACAACAGTTTAGTAAGGAGTACATTAGAATTTGGCAGTGTGGTATGGCGGCCGCATTATGCGACGCATACTTTAAGAAAAGAGCGTGTGCAGAAACGCTTCCTATGGCATCTGACCCGACTGCTGGGATAGGAAAGAAAAAATATTCATTTATAGAAAAACTAAAATATTTTAAAATGACATCCCTATCTACACGTAGAATTGTAATCGATTTGATTTTTTTATATAATATTATAAGAAGCCACATAAACTGTCCTCAACTATTTAAATTTCGTGCTCCCCGTAGATATCCCCGATACCCAATAATGCCTCTTTGCCCTCCCCTGAGAACCACTGTCCTAGGTGCCAATTCTGCAATTCCTTGATTATGTAAATTGATAAACTCATGTAGCAGTTGCGTGGATGTCCATGCTGACACATTACCTAAATTTCGCAAAGAAATATTTAAGTTTTTTTACAATCACAAGTGATTTAATAGGTATTAATTACATTTAGTAGCGCATGCAATCTCATTTAATGTAACTACGAAAGTCTTGTGTTTAATATACTCGTAACTATTAATAAGTTCAGTGCATGATTTGTGTGAAAGCTGTGTTTACCTTTAACTAGTTGTACATTTAGCATAGTTTTATTTGTATCATCTATTTATTATACTCGATGTAACAACTGTTGGTAAACCAATAAATAAATTGCCTTCGAGTGATACGAAATTCACCGGGACAACTAGTTTGTGATAATTATGTGTGTGGCGCAACCTTACAATCTACCTAATAGGCAAACAAGCATCTGATTCTTACAATTCTTCGCATGGAAAACGACACATAATTTTATCAAATTTAAAACAAACATATTAACATCAACATATCGTGGCTAGTTTTCGCCGTCATCGCTAGAAAACCCGCATTTCAAATAAAATCCCACTCTAAATAAAAAGTTACCAACTTATTTCATGCAGTTGCCAATGGCGCCACTATCGATAAGTACTGGAAAAGAAGTATGCACTGAATTTAGTTCCCAATTTTTCCACCGGAATGAGAAATGGTAACGCAGCGTCACACATCATCACAAGCTATTTCAGTAAGGTTTAGAGAAACTTATCGCAAGCTCCTCAGATCGTATCCACCATTTGTTATGAAATAGTATTAGAACCTTAAAATGATTACGGTACGTTTGAATTTCCAACGATAGTTTATGGCGGATAGTATGTTTCGTAATGGGAAAAATATTCGCACCTCATAATTCTTTACAGAAGAAGTAAAAAGCAGTGTCGATAGACGCGTGGTCATTTGGTTAAGATCGTAATCAATTGAAAGAAAAGTGGAAATACTTGGAAATGTTGGTTTTTATACACATCCGAATGATAATTTAGCTAAGCCAGGCCTAGAAGATTAATTTTTAAATTAGGTAGCAGTTCCTCCAGCACACAGATCACCATCAGATCACCATGGTCACATGTAGCCCATGGACGTAAAAATAATCATAATATTACAAATACCCGTAATTGCACCGGCTAAGGTAGCTCCTAACAATTATAAAAGTAAAATGTATTAATTAACCGAACATGAAAATTTACAAAAATCATTAAAATACTAAAAACTCATCCTAACTTAGTATTTAAAAAAAACTTTTCCTAAATTCAATTTAATTGTGTGGACAGAATGAAATTAAGGTCCTACTCAAAGCAAAAAATGTCTTAATATCTTTTTAACATCTTAGCAAATTTAATTAAAATTACTGAGCCCAAAGAATAAAAGGACTTGAATTTTATATTTTCATCAAATATTGTGAAATTAAGTCGCGTGAATTTTAAAGGTTACCTAAAAACCACAAAATTACTTTGTTTTAATTTTTATTATAATACCTAATAGCCTTAATTTATTTTAAACTAGCTTCTGCCCGCGACTTCGCCCGCGTGGAATTCGGTTATCGCGTTCCCGCGGGAACTATGCGTTTTTCCGGGATAAAAAGGAGCCTTTGTCCTTTCCCGGGACCCCACCTATCTCCAATTCTCCATGGCAAATTTCGTCAGAGTTACTTTCGCATTTATAATATTAAATATGGATTGGAGTTCAAAACTGCTCGTTCTTGGCCTTTCGACGTCGACTATGACTAAATTAATGTTCGTACGCGGAAAAGGGGAGAAATTGTACCTACCCCAGTTTTAAATTGTACCTACCCCAGTTTTAAATGCCCGCCCTGGAAAGCAATACACGTACCTAACGATATATTTAACAGGGTTCACTTCAAAATTTGGCAACGTCGCAAATAGCTGTCAAATATTTTGCTGTTTTCATTAATTTCTGAATATTACTGAATGAAAACTTAAATTATCGCTCTATGGTTGAATAAAACATTAAGTATGGACTGCAGCAGTTGTCATAGGAACACGAAATTTTTACTATTATGGAAGTAATATCTTTTGAAAAGTTTCCATCGCATTTTCCATGCATTTTAATGTAATCTTATCACTTGAATGCCTAACCAAAAAATATAAAACGAGACGCGTCATTCAACCATAGAATGATATATTACTTTTGAATTCAGCAATATTGAGAAATTAATAAAAACAGCGAAACATTTGACAGCTATATGCGACGTTGCCAACTTGCGGGATAAACCATCTTATGCTCAAGAACTAAATGCAGACAATAATATGTAGAGATAAAGATATACTACACCATTAATCATTGCCACCCGAGAAGTGTTGCCAGAAAATACTTAAAAAAAATACCAAGAGTTTACATTATCGCGATCTCTGCGTGTGGTCTAAAAATCAATAAATTTCATTGGAAAAGTAGAATTTTATGAAACATGTGGGCGGGATTTATCACAGCTTATGTATTTAGTTTTGAACGTTCAAGTTGATTGATATATTTGCCGTTAACGTCGTAAATATATCAGCTTAATATCTCGGAAACATTTTTAAAGTGTTCCTATTGAAACAGGGATTATGGTTAAATAATTCAAAAGTTTGTTCGTGAAACTCGCGTAAAAATATGCGTTTTCTATAGGCAGCTTTTTTTTTCTTATTTATTATCGTGTGAATCACTATTATAGTCTATAGTTACAAAATGATAAATATTTTTCTGCAATGAAAGTAATGTTGACACCTTGTGAAATGATTGCTATTTAAATCACTAAAATAAATGATAGTTCCCGCATAATATTTGAAATAGGTATAACTGGCTTGAATAGCTTTAAATTAACGATAATAGTCAAGATTCAGAGCAATCTCAATCAGTTCGCACAAATGTTTACGCTGGCATATAAATAATTATGTTTCAATGGACCGAAATACTTGTAGTAGGTACCCAATAACTTTACTGATGGTTTGTGGACGTGCGTAATGTTATAAGAATTGTATGTTGCTGGTAGGTTTACTTATGTGCGAAATTCAATTTGAATTTACCATGAGCTTTTCGGTGAAGGAAAACATCGCGAGGAAACCTGCGATTGAGATAAAATTTGGCATGGAGATAGTTGGGGTCCCGGGAAAGGACATAGGATACTTTTTATCCGGGAAAAACGCATAGTTCCCGCGGGAACGCGATAACCGAATTCCACGCGGGCGAAGTCGCGGGCAGAAGCTAGTCTAAAATAAATTACTTGTCTAAATTAGTAAGGCGTTTGAAATTGCCTTCAATCCTAATTTGGGTAACGAGATACATAAAACGATAACAATTTCCATTCATAATTTGTACACTTGAGGGGCTTGAACTTTGAAAGGTTTGAAGGCGTTGTAACGTGAAACTTGGAATGTTATACAAGGGTTACCTATATTTGAGTATTGATTTATTTGGCATTTAACGTACGAAGTATTTGATTTGGTCCTAATTATTTATAGGAGCGTTATTATGGAAAGTAAAATGGTCGGAAAAAGAGGAAGAGGTACACCCCGCTTAACCTACTTTGACCAACTGAAGGAAAGAGCAAATGCCTCGTCTTATTACGACCTAAAGACGGGAAACATTCGGTATGAGTAGGAATAATGAGTAGGTATTGTTATTGATTATGTCGACAAATTAAATGTAAAACCATTGTAAGTAAAACTATTCAGTGTACCAGTACAGTTGTGTGATGAACACGAATGTTTGTACTCGAGTCATGGATGTTGAGTATTTATATATGTATGTATTTCTATATATAAGTATTTATATCGTTGTCTAGCACCCATAGTACAAGCTTTGCTTAGTTTGGGGCTAGGTCAATATGTGCGAAATGTCCCAAGATATTTATTTATTTATTTATATGTGTCTGTTTATTCGACCGCTCATCGCGTGAAAACTAGTGGACCGATTATGATGAAACTTGGTATAAGAATTGTTGGAGTCCCGAGAAAAGATATAATTCTACTACTACTACTACTACAGCCTATTTGCGTCCCACTGCTGGGCACAGGCCTCCTCTCATCACGAGAGGGTTTGGACTATAGTCCCCACGCGGGCCCAGTGCGGATTGGGGACTTCACACACATCTTTGAATTACTTCGCAGATGCGTGCAGGTTTCTTCACGATGTTTTTCTTCACCGAAAAGTTCAGTGGTAAATTCAAATTGAATTTCGCACATAAGTAAACTTAGAGGTGCGAGCCGGAATCGAACCCCCGACCCTCTGCATGAGAGGCGGTAGGTCGAACCACTAGGCCACCACGGCTTTTTAAAAAAGATATAGGCTACTGTTTATCCTGGAAAATTGCATAGTTCCTGCGGGAACGCGATAACCGAAGTCGCGGGCAGAACCTAGTCAAAAATAATTTCAATGTCATCAGATTTCAATGAAATGTTTAATTACCACAATGCCAACACTGACGATAGTTAAACTTTACTTCCACTTCAATAATATTTAATTATTTAGCAACTCTATTTATTTTCCAGTTCGAAATCACCGCGCGGCTCACCGCATTATAAATTCTGTGTAGGGCTCCATTTGTCACTGCTTGCCATAAATTGTGCTGTCTTTTATTTGGTTGCTAGCTTCTGCCCGCGACTCCGCCCGCGTGGAATTCGGTTATCGCGGTCCCGCGGGAACTATGCGTTTTTCTGGAATAAAAGTAGCCTATGTCCTTTCCCGGGACTCCAACTATCTCCATGCCATATTTCATCTCAATCGGTCCAGCGGTTGAAGCGTGATGAGGTAACAGACAGACAGACAGACAGAGTTACTTTCGCATTTATAATATTAACTAGCTTCTGCCCGCGACTTCGCCCGCGTGGAATTCGGTTATCGCGCTCCCGCGGGAACTATGCGCTTTTCCGGGATAAAAAGTACCCTATGTCCTTTCCCGGGACTCCATTTATAATATTAATATGGATAATATGGATTTCTTCCGAACATTCAAACGCCTGCAGAAATTGGAATAGCAAACATTATAATACACGTAATTGCTACTACTGCTTAAGTGCATAACTTATCGTGGTATCCCGGATTTCATCCCGTTAAGGGTAGAAATCCGGGATAAAACTATCCTATGTCCTTCCTCGGGCCTCTAACTATATCTATACCAAAATTCAAGTCAATCGGTCAAGCCGTTTTAGCGTGAAGAGGTAACAGACAGACAGACAGACAGAGTTACTTTCGCATATTACTTTATAATATTAGTATGGATAGTATGGATATGGATATGGATACCTTTATTGTGTAAGTAATTTGTAACGATTCAGGCACTTCAGTTTCAAATTACTTAGTCTCTTTATTTTTGTATCGCCATAATCGGTTCAGTAGGTAGTTAAAAAGTGAAAATTTACACACTAAATTCAGACTGAACACTTTATTATTTAATTTAAAAAAAAAAACTGTTTGGTATAAATTTGATGCAGTTTATCCTGATAAAACATGCCTGATGAGAATCAGGCAATAAAGAAGGACTCAAAAAGACATATCATTAATTCTACAATTTTTTCACGATATTACTGATCTACCGAAGAATTTAATCGCACAGAAATGAAAGGAAGATCAATAATTCATTAAAATGTAATAATTTAACACGATATTATTTACGCAGGCGTTCGAGGAAAACATCCATAATAACTTTTTGATATTCATGAGTTTTCTTATGCAGAGCCCCCAATTCATAAAAAATAGTCTTTGGGGTTAGAATGGAAAAATAAAGACGGCTGCTTTGTCGTGAGATATAAATGCAATCTGGGAGTTATTACTCAGTTCGGAAATGCTGAAGTAACAGAGATTCCTTTGATACGGCTCTGAATATTGCAGGTATCGTGTTCTTTGATGGAATTTGCAGGGTCGTGACGAGATTGGTTCCCGCGACAGTCTCACGTTTTTGTACTAGCACAGGCTTACACAACTTAGAAAACACATGGATTAAGCAATACCATAGAAAAAAATAAGGTAAACCTAGAAGGACAACCTTCAAAGCGTACTCCCGAAATAAGTTTTGAACGCGATAATAGATGTCACTGCCTAGGTAGCCTGTATATAATTTTCTCCATGAGCAACATTTAGATGGCGCTGTACAGGCGAAGTATGAAAAGTTGAAGCGCCCTGGCCATTTCCGATGTAGAGATCTTCTACTATCTAAAGTCCCGCGCCTTCACATTTCAAAACGCTTCAATTTTTATATTATTATTTTAAAAGCACCACCAACACTCTCAACGCATAGTTGATGGCTGTCTCAGCTCGCACACATGTGTTGAAAGTGTTAGTGGTTCTTTTTAAATACATTGAAGCGTTTTGAAATGTGAAGGCGCGGGACTTTAGATAGTAGAAGATCTCAACGCCGTAATGTAAGGAAATTGACAGGCCAATATAATTACCTTGTCTCCTGCAATACTCTACATCAATGGCTTAAGTGCTTCGCCGCACGCCTTCTCAGTTGTGTCGTGGTATATCTACTTATGACACGCATTTGCAAAGGGTCCGCAATAATCGAAGTTAACAACACTCACATACATTTTTATAGCCGACTGTTAGCGGTGAAGCCCCCCCAGTCTCTTCCTCGCCTTTACTACTAGCACACCCGCAACACCCAAACAAACGGAACCTCAAATGCACACTAAAATACTATTACCGTTCGCCGCGGGCGGGGCGATGTGAGTTGCTGTTATAAGTAGTGCGGGGAGTTTTTTAGGTGTCTCTACGGGTACGATACCTGCTATATATAGTTTAGTTAATAAATTCAACGAATAAGCATTGCCATCCAGCGTGGCAATGCGGCCAGCTAAGCCTCTTGGGAACCTTGCCGAGCGACACTGATCTGTGCCATTTTTTTTATTTGTAAGTTATTTTCAATTCTAGTTCTAGTCTTTAGTTTTATTTTTATTGTCAGTATTTTAGTTTTCGTTGAATTAAATGATAGTAGTATTGACTTAAATTGGGTAATTGATTAACAATTTGGATCTTGTCGGACTTCCGAGATTTCACTATTACTTAAAATATTTTATTCACTCCATCTACACAAGTCACTCCAACATCGAACTACTTAACGATTTAAATTTATTCAGTCGCTACGGATTATGGTAATAGTATCGCAGTACTCGGCCTCTCACCACTAATCCACTGGATCATTCGACTGGAAAACTTGAAGTTTCCATCAAGTATACATTCGTTTTTAGGTCAAATCCTGCATAAACTATTCGTGATCATGCGCCCGCCGAGATAGCTGAAACGGCAAATTTCTGGATGCTGATTTGCTCTTTTGAAATATCATTCGATTCATTCGTCATTCCTAACCATTAAAAAATGTTGGGCTGGCTCATGTTGCATTCATTAAAATAAATATGCCGGAAAAATGGATTGATGACAATACTCGTAAAATAATGTTCATTCCCTTCTACAAATTACAGCATCCTAATCAGCATTATTACAGCATCCAATTTTTCGAATAATCCGTGAAACCGTGACCTATTTTAAATATGTCAGTAAATAATATCACCAGTAACTGATGCAAATAAACGCTATGCACCATTAGTCACGTACGCCATGTTTTACACTCTATTTTGTTTGTTTCAGGTAAACATGAAGGATTAAAACCAATAACAAAATGGATTCAGACGAGGAATTATACAAAATATGTCTGAACGTCACCAATGAGGAGATAACCGGCTTCTCTGTTTGCAATTATAGCAATGAATATGACAATGGAGAACGGTTAGAGAAAGTCGTATCATGGGTGGTGCCTATCTGCTTTGGATTTATCGGAATCGTTGGCTTGGTTGGAAATGCTCTGGTTGTACTCGTCGTGGCTGCAAACCCTGGAATGCGATCAACGACGAACCTCCTCATCATAAACCTAGCCGTAGCTGATCTTCTATTCGTAATATTCTGCGTGCCCTTCACAGCAACAGACTATGTCATGCCAAGATGGCCGTTCGGAGATTGGTGGTGCAAAGTGGTACAATATTTCATAGTAGTCACAGCACATGCTTCAGTTTACACCTTAGTTCTCATGTCGTTGGACAGATTCATGGCGGTAGTACACCCTATAGCTTCAATGTCGATTAGAACAGAGAAGAACGCATTGCTAGCGATAGCCTGTATATGGGTGGTGATCTTAACCACAGCGATTCCCGTAGGAGTGTGCCACGGGGAACGGGAGTATTCCTACTACCACAGGAATCATTCTTCGTGCGTGTTCTTAGAAGAGCAAGGGTACAGTAAGCTGGGGTTCCAGATGTCGTTTTTTCTGTCTTCCTACGTCATACCTTTGGCGTTGATTAGTTTTTTATACATGTGCATGTTGCTAAGACTGTGGAAAAGTGCCCCGGGGGGGAGGGTGTCGGCAGAAAGCCGAAGAGGGAGGAAGAAGGTGACCAGAATGGTCGTGGTGGTGGTTGTGGTGTTTGCGGTATGCTGGTGTCCTATCCAGGTAAGGTGAATTAACAAATTTAGTTAATTATATTTTAATATGATGGCTCGTGAACGGGTGCTGTCTGTGGGGTCCGGTCTGTTCATGCTTGCAAGGACGTTTAAAAATAATCATTAGCTTTAAATATATTACTAAGTCAAACATTTTAAGCGAGAGCCCTCATCATGTTCTTATTGACATGTATTAATGAACTCTTTTATACATGATGTGTTTCATTATTTATTGACATTTTGAGACCGTCGACATCTATGGAATTTATATTTATTTGACAATGGAGGCCATCTCCGTAATTTTAGGGTCCGTACCTCAAAAGGAAAAAACGGAACCCTTATAGGATCACTTTGTTGTCCGTCTGTCCGTCCGTCCGTCCGTCTGTCAAGACCCTTTTTCTCAGGAACGCGTGGAGGTATGAAGCTGAAATTTATATCAATTACTCAGGTCTACTGTCCCTTGAAGCTGTGAAAAAATCAAACTTCTAAGCCAACGCAATCAAAAGATACAGCCGTTTATGCCGCAAATTTTCGACACTTGCAAGGGAATCAAAACCTACAGGGTGCTTCCCGTGAACTCAGAATCTTGAAATTTGGTACGAAGCAACGTCTTATAGCATAGATAAAGGAAAAATTACGAAAACCATAAATTTTTAGTTACATCACATAATATACTTTTTTTTAATAATTTTAACCTTACTACCCATTTCCTCATAAACGCGTAGAGGTATTAAATTGAAATTCATACCAAATACTCAGGTCTATAATACCTTTAAGCTGTAACAAAATCAAACTTCTATGTCAACGCAATCAAAAGAAACAGCAATTTAAGCTGCATATTTTGAAACTCGCAAGTACTCGCAAGGGAATCAAAACCTAAAGGGTACTTCCAGTCGACCTAGAATCTTGAAATTTGGCATGAAGCAACGTTTTATAGCACACATAAAGGAAAAATTCCGAAAACCTTAAATTTTTAGTTACATTACAAAATATATATTTTTTAAGATCTTTGTCTTAAATTTATGCTACTCCATCTTTCCCCATTGTAATGTTATGAAGTTCATTTTGCAATAAAAATACCATAGTTATGACTCGATTGTCGTAAAGAACGAACTTTGTAAACCTTACAGGTTTGTACGGAACCCTCGGTGCGCGAGTCCGACTCGCACTTGGCCGGTTTTTTTTTTGTTCTGGACCCTTGGAGACTGTACATCTCTAAGATCTTAGATTTAAGCTTAAGTTAGAGACTATACATCCCTTCAATGTAATTTTAGTTGGTACCTATATGTATAATTTATACATGTAATGTAAATTTTGTAACTATGGTTTTTTTTTAAAAACCCCTTCTGCTTGAATTTGATGCGGCGCTTCTTCTCAAGCAATGGGTCTAGGAAGCGCTGGTAAATTATTTTACTGACGTGTAAAAGTGCCCCTATGTTGCCAATTTGCTGAATAAATGATTGAATTTGAATTTGAATTGAATAAGTAACTACATGATTAAGCCCATTGAATACTTTAGTATCTCGGAAAAAGGTTTAAACTGCGTTGGTTGCCGAAACTTGCATACAAAGCATACAGGCCTAGTGTATGCTTTGTATGCAAGTTTCGGCAACCAACGCAGTATAATTTCTCCTTTACACTAAAGATTATGGAATAAATCTAAACATGACACTTGAACTTTGACTACATTTTGTTAGATAACTTTCAGATGAAAAGTTACAAAGTTGAAATACTCTTTTTTTACGATTAAAAAGTTATTTAAACTTAAAACTCTTCGCTCGTGTTCATTATACCAATTTCAAACTTACTTTAACTTTCACTGAATAAAATTATTACATTAATTCAAATCCCAAGATATTTTTGCACTTGGTTTTTATCTTACTCCAAGTATTTCTTATTTCTTAAAAAAAGGAGGATACTTTATTATTCGGAGCCGCTCTTATCGGGCCTACCCGACGGCCCTAACGGATTACCTTGCCTTTATCACTCAAATTACCGAAATTAAATCCAAGTCAGGCGTTGACACTTTACCCTTTCACCCCAAACCAGAGAGAAAATAAAACGGGCCAAATAGTGTTGGAACAAGTTGCATCGAACTCGAGAAACGTCACCGATTCGAGGTCCAGACTCGAACGACGAGCCCTGAACTTAATGGAATTTAATTTCCGAGTTGATTCGGATTACATTACGACACAGCTTTGAAGGCGCGTGACGACGCACTTAAGCCGCTCACGCAGAGCCTATTTTTGCTTAATCCGCACGCGCCTTCTAAGTTGGGTAAATCTGTACTTAGGTAGCTACTGCAATTATTATTTACTTTTACTTTATTGCAGATTATTAAAAACTAAAAAAGGCGAACTTAATACCATAAGGCATTCTTGTACCAGCATCTAAGAATCTAGAGAATTCTCTTAATATTGTGTTTTAATCGAAGCCGCGGTGGCCTAGTGGTTTGACCTACCGCCTCTCATGCAGAGGGTCGCGGGTTCAAATCCGGCTCGCACCTCTGAAATTATTTATATGCGAAATTCAATTTGAATTTACCACTGAGCTTTACGACGAAGGAAGGAGGAAACCTGTACGCATCTGCGAAGTAATTCAAGGATGTGTGTGAAATCCCCAATCCGCACTGGGCCCGCGTGGGGACTATAGCCCAACCCTCTCGTGATGAGAGGAGGCCTGTGCCCAGCAGTGGGTCGTAAATAGGCAGTTGTAGTTGTTGTGTTTTAATTAAACTAGAATTGGATACCAAAATAAAATTATAAATAAGTAATGTAAATAAGTAATATAAGTGGCAGTGGGCGGGGCACATTGCTCGCAGGACTGATGGCCGATGGGGCCGGAAAGTTCTCGAGTGGCGCCCGCGAACCGGGAGACGAGCTGTCGGTAGGCCTCCAACAAGATGGAGCGACGACCTCGTGAAGGTTGCGGGAAACCGGTGGAAGCAAGTAGCACAGGACCGGTCTGAGTGGCGAGCCTTGGGGGAGGCCTATGTCCAGCAGTGGACGTCTTTCGGCTGAAATGATGATGATGATGATGATGAATGTAAATACGAGTAACATACTAGTTTTCTGTGCACAAACCAAAACGTCACGGGTTGTTTTAATAAAACTTCGTTCCGATTCTAATTGAATATATTGAGACTTGAGATACTGTTATTTTTAATCTAGAGTAGTTTAACAAGTTAAACAATCACGTCTTATTTCCTTTAAGAGGCTTTATCCCGAAAGTTGGCAACGTCGCATATAGCTGTCAAATGTTTCGCTGTTTTATTAATTCATTTCTCAATGTTACTGAATTAAAAAAGAAGTTATCATTCTATGGTTGAATGACGCGTCCGTTTTATATTTGTTGGAAATTAATGAAAATAGCGAAATATTTTACGGTTATTTGCGACGTTGCCAACTTTCGGAGTAAACCTTATTAAAGATCATAATTGCGAATGTCGAGTTACTTGGATGTAGAAAAAAAGCTCGAGTTAAAACGTAGGTAACTCGAGTGTGGTCGTCCGATTACCCATCTCTTTTGCCAAGACGTGACATGCTGAACATTGAGGTCAAGACGTTAGCTAGTTGCCACCGGCTCCTTACGGAGTTGATGTCGGTACAATTTTAAGAATATCGGTCTTATACCGAAGCGAAGCGGCGTTTTAAAAAAAGAAGTCGCTTAATTGTTGCGGGGGTACGAATGTTTATAGTTTATTTATTTAGGTATTTATAGTTTATTGCACTTTAGTTAAAAATGAATACCTACACCTACATAGATAATATTTCTCCGGGTAGGTGCTAATCTGTAGATTTAAGAAAAAATTTTTCATTTACAATGTACTTTTGATGAAAACAGACAACACTATATATCGAAATATAAGTCTGATTAGGTACGTTCAATATTTATGTATATTCGAAACAGAATTTCATTTCCTGCACTAGCAGGAACCGCCCGTTTAGTTTTTTACTGGAACGTAAGTAGGAACCTACTAAGGTTCGGATATTGGCATTAATAGTACTGACATAATGGAATACAATATAAAGTACTATTAGTGTTAATTTATACATTTGAAAGGCTCAATATTTCAACATTATGGCTTCAAAGAGAATTTCATATTTAATATCTTACAAATTATTCCAACAACGCTAAATTATTATTCTCTTT
The DNA here is from genome assembly GCA_963971205.1 of Aethes cnicana. Classification (NCBI taxonomy): domain Eukaryota; kingdom Metazoa; phylum Arthropoda; class Insecta; order Lepidoptera; family Tortricidae; genus Aethes; species Aethes cnicana. The sequence continues at coordinate 674,281 of OZ020282.1, forward strand.
GGCAAGACCTACTTTTTAATATGAAAATTAAATTTTCCCGAGTGATGATGTAAATGTTAAAATAGTTAAATTTACAACTTAGAGAAATGATTTAAATAAGTTTATATAGATAAAGTAAGTTTTCTTTTATTTTATTTTTTTAATTTATTAATTTATTAACTTGGGAAGACTTACCTGGGCGATTGAGCTTTGAACGGGTGAAAATAAATAAAAATGAGTTTTCCCATATATGAGACCTATATAGCTAAATCGATTTTTCACACCTCGTTAAACCCAGTGTTCCAAATTTTGTCCAAATCGTTAGAGTCGCTTCTGAATTCGTTTGTATAAATAAGTAGGTACTTAAATAAGTAAATAAAAATATACTAGATCTATTGGGCAAAATGCGTCGCAATATTAAGTTTTTGCAAAGAAGAACACTAAGGCCTTTCACTACTGTGAAAATAAAAACTTCAATATTTTAATTACCTAAAATGCCATTTGCAAATTCGTACTTTTTAATATTTTAATGATAAAATAAGAACAAGTCAAAACGGGAAAGCTTTCTTTATAATTCTGAGTGATAGATAAAGAGCTTTTTTCTCCTCAATTGTACAAGAAAGGATGATACGGCGGTTGAGATATTAATGCCCATTTATCCTTTGATAAGGCCTTATCAGGAATATTCTAAATGGAACAATTATTCTTAAAAGAATTACCTGCGAGTCAATTTCAATTACAATATTCTATAAAAACATAGGTACAAAGGTGATCTTACGTAGATAATAGTTACCATAAGACGTAGTCATCATGTCAGACGAAAGCCACGTGACAGTGGCTTGTGCCACTCCCAACTACCGCATTCCCGTAAGAGTAAAATGTAGTACTACTGTGTCATATGTTGAAAGTGGATCAATCAGTTTATACATTTTCATAAATGACTATTATTAAAGTATACCGTTGAACTATGTCAGTGTCTGGAATCGTAAATAAACACCTTTCCTTCAATCAAACGGCGTGACACACTCACTACAGACAGCTAATCCTGGAGACTGGTGAATTTGTGCATTGAAAGAATGATGTCAAAAATAACGGGGTGAGGGGGGCATGGCAGGCTGCGTGACAAGGATCGATATACGTTCATACTGTGCGAATAACCGTGTCAGCATGTTTTAGACGTCAAGGCCGGTTGACGTCACTAATGCGGTTGAAATTTCGTATACCTATGCAAAAACCCTAAAAGCAGTGGCAGAGGGGGTTTCCCGGCTAAGCGAATTCTCGTGGACATACTTATCAGGTCCTGGTGATAAATAATTCACGTCGGAATTTGGAAAGAAAGTCAGATAATTAGGGCTTCGTAGAGCGTTGTCGAGAACTCGAGTGGAGACCACGAATTGGGAAAAGAAGCGTAGGACGCCCTATGGCTAGATGGAGTGATGACTTACGCAGGGTTGGTGGCATAAACTGAAAGCTAATAGCTGAAGACCGAGCTAAATGGATGGAGCGAGATGAATGGGAAAGGCCTATGTCCATCAGTGGACTGATGATGATCGTCGTAAAGAGCCAAATTGTGTCAGTTATAACCACGGATTCCCATACAGTGACCTACTGAAAATGATGGGAGAGTTTTAGTTTCGTTTTTTAAATAAAAATACTACCTACATTAGTTTAAGTATAAAGGTTTTCAGGTTCTAAATCTTACAAAGGTAGGACTGCAGCACAAATGAAGAACATTTTTATAAGGCTAATTTCCACTTTTCTCACTTTTCATTATTATAACAACCTGACTAATCATTCCTATCATTTCCAGTAGGTCACTCCCTCTCGACCTGATTCCCTTAGACCCTTTGTTTGAAGATTTTATTGTCCTCCGAAAATGGTTTCCTAACAATTTGACAGACCCTCTCCGTAAAATAACTTCAACTTTTAACGAAATCAAAACAAAGCAAACCTTTTGGGATAGAGCGAAGTAAACAATTAAAATAAACAAACGTTGTTTGTTTGAATTATTGTTTCGAGTTGCTTCTTTTAAGGATACTCAAAACTTCTATTTATTTATCAAGTTTCACCGTCTGTCTGATCATTTGCCTACGTTCATATTACTTTGTTTTTGAATTTTTATCTTAAGTAGGTAGATATTTTTTTATCTTTGTCTACCTACTTACCTTATTTAGAAAATGCTTTTCACCTTACTTGTTCGAAAGGGCCTGAGATTCGTGGTTTAACCTACCGCCTCTCATGTAGACGGACGGTTGCACCTTAAAGCTTATTTATTAGGAAAAATGTTTGCAAGATTTTCTTCTTAGAACATCTCCTTTTGCTCGAGATTCAATCCTAGGCCTTTTCAAATAATTACATGCACTCGAATCAAATAAGGACTTTGCTGCCTTGTATAACATATCCATATCGATATTCCTTACTTAGTATAATTTTATTTATGTCTGTAGAACCGTGTTACATGTAGTAAACTTGTTATTTGTAACATAATTAGGAAGTGTTATTGAGGTTAACGTAACAGCGGTATTTTAGGGGAGATTCTCCATCTACCATCCTATTTCCATAAAAATAACACAAAACTGGATCATTTACGCTCCGGAGGATATACAATACAGTCTTTATTTGTACAAGGAACACTCCATCAAATATGGCGATATATAAAGAAAAGAACAGAAACATTCGGCTAAAAAACAAAAGCACAGCTAGGTACAAAAATGATAACAAAACAAAACACAATATACACACACGGACAAGAAAAACACATATTTAAAATATAGCCGAAAGGGCATAAATAATGTTTTTCACATTATATTCTCATTCAATTGTTACGCTCACTTTGCTTGTTTACACAAGTGGTTCATGAAAGTTCTGTTCAGTTTTTCTACTAGAAATACTGAGGAAGAGCAAATGCATATTTATAAAATTTAAAATACATGATAAATAATTATTATAGAAGCTTCATAGAAAAATATCTAGTTTATATTGTATTATTAAATGCAGAATTTACAGCTTTACAGATGCCATATTTTTAGACGGTAGTTTTATAGAAATTAAAACGTGTTAAATACAAAACTGGTGTTCTGTGCGTAGCGCTTTCTCCTTCACTCGTTGCACGAGTGACAGTGACGGCTGAGCTGAGTATAGGAGCGGTTTTAACCCATCCGTCTGATTGTTCCAGATAATCCTGCTAGTGAAGGCGCTGGATGCATTCAGCATCAACGTTTACACGGTGACGGCACAGATCGTCTCCCACGTACTCGCCTACATGAACAGCTGTGTCAACCCCCTTCTCTACGCTTTCTTGTCTGAGAACTTTCGTGTTGCCTTCCGAAAGGTGAGTTCTGTACCTAAATTATATAAATCTATCACATAAAAGAATCCTGCTCGTGTCTAGTTATATTCTATTGTATATAAATTAATGGCTTTTGTCTTGGACACTTCGCCAATATCACAGTAAAAGCCACAGGCCTGCAAGTTGTTCGGAAATAAAAGTAAAATGTACGGTGTAAATGATGAATAAAATAAAATTGGAGAGACTCAACAAACGTCAACGTCCATCTAGGGCGACGGCCATTGAGAATCCCGCCGTCTTGTTATAGGCGTCGTGCTAATAATTGATTGTCATTTTTGACATATAACCCTTCATCCCTTTACGTATCCACTTTAGTTATTCTTCTTCGTTGACAACCGGATTGTCTCAGTTTTCTAATGACTGCTGAAAGGTTTTGTAGGTAGGCCATTAGAATCGAAAAAGTCTTTGTTTGGTGAGTATTGTAATAAATGCGTATTTTTATCATGACTAGGGGCATTATTCAAGTCTTATTTCCAAATTATATTCCCTGATAAAAGTTCTTTTATCACCATCCATTAGTCCAATTAATATTGAATAGGGCATCCATTAGGCGTTATTATTTTAGTTTGTGAATTCATCTAGAAGATAATGAAACCAAATTGAGTAATCTAATAGCTACTTGTCTGATCTTAATTTGACTGCTGAGCACTATCCATAATGCCTTTGACACTTTATGCTTCAGAAAATCAGTTTTAACTAAAATGTTTAACTAGAAGTCAACATAGTTATCTAGTAATGGTACGGAATTATTTTACAGTGCAGAGAATTCCAAAATTAAAGCCCAGTTGCTATTTATTGTGTCGACGCAATCAAATCCTCCTGTATAGCAAGCCGCGGGCACCCCTATATTCGATAGGACACGCTTTGATCATACAGAGGGGCCGGTGGTAGGACCTATTTTGCAGGTTTACACGCTTAAAAGGCGCGTGGATTAAGCAAATATAGTACCTATCTCCCAATCCGCACTGGGCCCGCGTGGGGACTATAGCCCAAACCCTCTCGTGATGAGAGGAGGCCTGTGCCCAGCAGTAGAACGCAAATAGGCTGTAGTAGTAGTAGTACCTATCTGTGTCAACGACTAGAAAAGTAGCTAATGACCTTGAGCAATCGAGGCAGGCAACTGTCTCAGCGGACAATGTCTGTTTGCATTGGAACGAGCGAGAAGCACGACCGCGGCATGGGGCGATATATGTAGAAAATCATAAAAATCAAGATTAAAAAAATCCCATGTTTGCATGAACAATATCAATTAGTAATTTTTTTGGTATGAGTATGACGGAATAGTGTATTTAATTATAGAAATCTGCGTTAAAAAAATAAACTTCTAGAACCGTTTAAATAGGATTAGAAGACGTAACTTCACGATTTTTTTTTCATCGAACCGATTTCATGAAATCTTTTTTACGAAATAGCAAGTTTTTTAAGTATATAGTGAATATTGATATATATTTTACTCGCCTTATAAAATCAAATAATTTTCGTTTAAATACTGTTTAAATACAGTCAATTTGGTTCTTTTCCGCGCCTTAAGTGCTTCGCCTTATGTGTCGTGCTGACACAGAAGGCGCACCCCTGAATCTGTCTCTAAACAGCAGTGCACGAACTATTGTGTTCCGGTAAGGGGGTAAAAGAGCTGGTGAAATTACCGATATAGAGGCCAAAGAGGCATTGAATCTTAGTCCTCAGGGTTGGCAACTCATTTGGTAACTCAAACCATTCTCAACTCAACCAGGACATTTGATGGGGACCCCAAAACATCTACACAAATACTTTCGACTTAGACAGTTTGTCCTAAAAAAGCAAGTTTGTAAGTATTTTTGTCCGAATCCTAAGAATATTCCTCCAACGCGCACGAGTAGCGCTTCAATTCATGCTTCATCATGCGAACAGCTAAGGAGTGGAATTCTCTGCCGACCGGTCTCTTCCCCGATAGTTATAACTTGGATATTTTCAAGTCGAGAGTGAACAGGCACTATCTAAGTAAGCATGTATCACCTTCGACCGCATTGTCACTTACCATCAGGTGAGATCGTGGTCAAATGCTTTCTTATAATAATAATAAAGAATCACCATTTAACCAATAGGTAATTTGTGTTTCCCGTGACTCATACACTAAACAGGCCTCATAAAGGAGGATCTAGGCACCGATATAGTCAGGCTAATTGCAAAAATTATGTAGATTGCACAATGAGCAGGGCAGATTGCCTAAATTCCATTGGGTGGGGAGATGGGTTGTCGATAGTAAGAAGATGCCTACGTTCAACTGATATAGCAGTTGCCATAGGAAAAACCAGAGGGCAGAAAAAGTACAAATTCAGAACCCCTTTCACAACTTAACAACCAATTTGTAAAATTGACTATAGCAATTATTCCATTTCATTGTAATAGCTCAGAAACAGTTCCTTTTCTAATTTATAAAAATATTTACTTGCCGAGCAGTAATCAGCAAGCTTTTACAACGAATTAAGATGTTATCAACAACTTGAAACACTCAATTAAGTATTCTGAACAAAATCAAGCAAATTAGTTTTCTGGGGGTCCATTGGATCGTTTTGGGCGATCCCCGTTTTATTTTACAGCGCTTCGAGTTTTATGAAATTGGATTATAAGGTTTTAGGTAAATTTTCCTGATGTTTTTTTTCTCCCTTCAAAAGACTTCCAATTTAAACCCCCGCAGAGAATCCAAAAAGTTCTTTTATGGCTCAACAACAATAACCAAAGGTTTAAAAAATATGTTTTGCTCTTTTATATTTACATGTTAATTACGTTTTTCGGCCGCAGGAGGATGGAGATCGGGAGATAAATTATATATATTTCTTAAGCACACTTTTTAATAAAATATTACATGAATTAATTTGACTTATCACTATTGAAGACGGTCGAAGTGGGACCGAATTCATTGTCTATGATCTAGGATGCCTAGCCTAACCTAACCTACGGGTGAACCCGACCGATGTTGGGACGGAATTGATTAAGGTTTCTCTTAATTTTCGGGTGCTGCGCGGCGGTGGCCACCCAAGGCGCGATGCGCTGGCTACAGGTGCAGCAGTGAATCATGTCTTCGCCGTACTTGATATCTGATATTTTAGCTATACTAGTGTTCCTGATCGGGTTTGCTTGTGAATTAAGGGTGCATCCATAACATGTTCTTACTATTTTTTTTATTTCATACTGAAAATAAAGCTGTTGGTCCTTTTAAAATTATTCAAATTCCACGAATCAGCCTTTTGTGTTCCTGTCAAGTTTATAAAATGGATGATAAAATCATATAATTTCTTTTACATTTAAGAACGTGACCTTACAGTTCACAAATTACTTAACTACTGGCAGTATCGCTCAATGTTACGTAATTATGAAATTTGCAGCTACGACAATACGATTACGTTTACGTTGAACTGCAGCCCAGTTTGATTTGCCTTGCGTGTTGATGCCAGGCTCTTGGTAAAGAGTGAAAGTGTTCAATTTGACTATTTTGTGTTCTTTAAATTCTGACTTAAAGACTTTGTATTAAGGTTAAAATGAAAACCAAGATTATTCTATCCTAGGTACCTTCTTATTTCAAGACTCGATCTGGAGATTAATAAAATTGGTTTACTATTAAAAGTGAAATGAAACACGATAAGGCTTTTAGACTTTCTGTAAATCTGACTTGCTAATTCTTGCACGGTTGGAAATAGGTCAAGAGTTTTTTTGGTTCAGTACCTACTTACCCAATTCAACAAAATAATAGAACCTGACGCTCCATTCCATGGTGTGCTGTTTTTTTAAACAGTCAAAATTTGTTTTATAGTCAATTCCCATTTTATCTTTGTGATTTAGCAATTGTAGTAACCTTTGCAATAACTGCCTGATTAGGTACCTACCTTTCTACATATACAGATGCTTTGAAACTATTTGATTGAAGGCTTGATTGGATTGAACTAACTCTTCTTCTTTGAAATATCGTACACTATATTTATACTAACGGATGTCATTATTTCCGAGTCGATCATGGCAAGAAAACTCCAAGCCTTTTCTGTCGCCTTTATTTAGAAGAAGAAGAAGAAGAAGAAACATTTATTCGGTACAAAACACACGACATAACATAAATAACAATAAAATCGAAGAGAACAATAACATTTGCGTGTGATTTGTCACGAAATGGTCCTAGCTCAGCATGTGCTGATTTAGTGGATAGAAACTAGTTGAAAAGTTAATGTAGGAATATCTTTAGAAATAGTATTTCAAAAAGCAAAGAACTTCACTTTGTTTACAGTGTAACTAAGAGATGTTAACGTTGTTTATGTTAATTTTAGATGAAAGGGTTTAAATTTAGATCACCATTAATGGAAACGCTCTTCAATGCAGTTAATAGAAGAGTGTTTTAGTTGTTAAAAATGTACAAGGTACGGTTATACATGGTGGGTCAGAAAATATGGCAAATAATTAACCCACAGTATCGGCTATCGATTCTAAGTATATTGTATAGGTCTTTAATTTTTTTTGAGTTGATAAAATAAAATATTTTATATAGGATTCTGGCGTCGCTCACACAACCAATCCCATATACAATTTTTTTTTTACCAATACGAAAAAAATTCAAGACCTATACAATATACTTAGAATCGATAGCCGATACGGTGGGTTAATTATTTGCCATATTTTCTGACCCACCGTGTATAATAGCACAAAGTACCAGAAAGGTAGTACGATTCACAATTGAATCGTGTGCATTCTTTTGACGCTCGCCTGCGGTGCCCAGACGTGTTGTTGACTTTGAGAAATGTTCAAAAGAAGTTTGCCAGGGAGGGAGGTACTGAATGTGAAGTATACATACTGCTTCAGAAAATTCTGTGCAACCTTCAAGTCATTTAAGCGATGAATGTCCTACGTTTACGCTCGTCTGATTGTTAAGTACGGCTTGTTTTGTTAAAACACTCGAGACGAAATTAGCGTGTCTTATCATCTCTAAATTTTAATAATGATCAAGTTACGCGCTTTCTGAACACACACAAATAAATTAAGCAAATGGCCCATAAAATTGTTTCCCTTAATGAAGAAAATGAGTTCAGTAAGAACACTGAGAGAGAAACTTTGTCCATTGGGATGTGAAGGTTTTATTGTTAATTAGCATCCTTATGTTATTTGAGCGAAAGCTTGCTTTTGTTTGTTCCAACTCTTACAAAATAAGCAATCAAAATAGCCTTTGATCTTGAACCATCAAAGTTCATACGGTTACGATATTTGTTACAAATAAAATTATCATAATTTCAGCCAGTCAACATCACGCTCACAGATATTACTTGAATTACTTTATAGTTATTCAGGAATGTTATTCATATATAAATGGCCGAATATTCTTTATACATGGTGGGTCAGAAAATATGGCAAATAATTAACCCACAGTATCGGCTATCGATTCTAAGTATATTGTATAGGTCTTTAATTTTTTCGAGTTGGTAAAAAAAACATTTGTATAAGGGATTGGTTGTGCGAGCGACGCCTGAATCCTATACAAAATGTTTTTTTTTACCAACTCAAAAAGTTAGACCTATACAATATACTTAGAATCGATAGCCGATACTGTGGGTTAATTATTTGCCATATTTTCTGAACCACCATGTATAGTGTAACATCAAACCAATTATTACTCACCTAATGTACCTTTGGTTGTAGTTTGTACTTAAATAGGTACTTACTATAAAGCTGTAAGTGTTAAAATACACATTTAATTTAGTTTAGTTAGATTAATAATATTTAGTATGTCTTCATTGGGCTCCGCGATACAGGCCCAGAGCCTAGTGCGGACACCGCTGCCAACTACTGTAACTTTTGTAAACCAACTAGTTGTCTTATTTATTTGTATGACTGTATTCTGCATATTTTTCTGGTAAATAAACATTATTCTTATTCTAATTATTGGCGATGCAAATATTACGCACGCGCTCGCAGTGTTTATAACTTGTCTGAGAACAGCTCTTTGTTATTAAAATTGAGGTTATGTCGTGTTGGTCATTAAAATTAATATGATGGATCACGATGACATTAAGGAAGATGGTGCTAATAATAGTAGAAATCCATATTAATCCATATTAATATTATAAATGCGAAAGTAACTCTGTCTGTCTGTCTGTCTGTTACCTCTTCACGCTTCAACCGCTGGACCGATTGAGATGAAATTTTGCATGGAGATAGTTGGGATCTCGGGAAAGGACATAGGCTACTTTTTATCCCGTAAAAACGCATAGTTCCCGCGGGAACGCGATAACCGAATCCCACGCGGGCGAAGTCGCGGGCAGAAGCTAGTAATATTATAAATGCGAAAGGAACTCTTTTTGTTACCTCTTCACGCTTCAACCGCCTGACCGTTTTGGATGACTTTTAAAGAATCTTCATTAGTAGCTAACTATTTACATCGTGGAACGCAACAATATTTTGTACTAGTTTCTGCCAGCGACTTCGCCCGCGTGGAATTCGGTTATCACGTTCCCGCGGGAACAATGCGTTTTTGCAGAATAAAAAGTAGCCTATGTTCTTTCTCAGGACTCCAGTTGAAAGGGAGCTTAATAATTTCGGAAAGAATGGGAGCTATGCAATCCGCCACGAGCATGAGCATGTCCAAATTAAGGCCATCATCACCAACGGCTCTCGTCCTGATACCCTTTAGAAGATTTATGACTTCTTGAGGCGAGATACTTTCCAACACAAAGGGGGGAAGATCACGATCCGGGGTGCTGGCAAGAAGTGAAAGAGTGTTTTGTTTAACTGTAGGATCCAGGGTAACTGGGGAAGTACTGAAATAATTGTTAAGGGCATTGAGATCAAAAATAACAGAAGAGCTCTGCTGAGATTTGCCTACCCCTAAGGATCTAAAAAATTGTCTTTTTGTTCTTTTTTTAGTGATTTTGCTAGCTTATTATCAGTGCTCGGAATAGGCTTGAGTTTGTTGCGGCGCTTCTTCTCAAGCAATGGGTCTAGGAAGCGCTAGTAAATTCTTTTCTGACGTGTAAAAGTGCCCCTATGTGGCCAATTTGCTGAATAAATGATTGAATTTTTTGAATTTTGGTAGTGCCTATTTACCTAAACTTCAGAGGAGGACCTAACTAAGAGTGGTTACGCTTCGTTCTTTATATTCTTCTTCGTTCGTTATATTTTTTTGGCCTTTTTTTATAAATTATAACACAATGAAAAAAAAAATAAAGGCCAAAAATATAAATTTCGGGCTCATTTTTATGTTCGACGACAGCCACTTACGAGGTCGACTTTTAAGTTTTCAACGTAACCATTCAAATTATCGGCATTAAACAATTGCATTTAGTTAATAATTTGATCCCGAGTCTGAGTATATGTCGATTAGGTACTCTTATGAATCCCGGGAAATCCCGCGAAAAATAATAATAAATAATATTTTTTGGTGGTTGTAACCACTCTTAGTTAGGTCCTCCTCTGAAGTTTAGGTAAATAGGCACTACCTATTCCGAGCACTGCTTATTATATATTTTAATGGACATGATGTAAGGTCATGAAGAGTGATGCTTGCTGAGTGGTGCTTCAGCAGAGAGCTGTCACTTCCACTGGGCAGCACCTATTTAGAAGAAGTGTCCAAAATCCGTGTTTCAATTCGGTATCCGTATCTAGCAGAACACTCGGCGTTTGGTAGCCTTTTATTTCATGCTACGCTGACAGCTTAACCACGCGGAATGAAGTCGCTTCGGTGAATAAACCTTTTTCGGCCGTGGCGACGGTAGATGGACTTGTTGTGTCGGATATATACTGGATTTGAAAAACAAATACAACAAGGACATTCAAGAATTGGCCTTTGCCTTAGAAAATAATTGAAATGACACAAAATATACCTCAGAAATGGCTTCAGCCTAAATAACATGGACATGACAAAAATCTACAAAAAAATTAGCTCCGGCCTTACTCAATATTGATCAAAACATTCCCAAATATGACGATGGCTGCATGGCTAAGGCCTTTGCCTTTCCCCTTTGGGATAAATTAAATAAAAAATGTTGTGTCGGATTAAACGAAATGAACTTGAATCTTTTATTTCAGATCAGTAAATTTTGATCTTGGAATACCTACTCTATAGGATATTTCTTATGTGAATATGATATTACCTAAACTGTAATTAAGGCGGACAGGATCTAAATTTAATTTATTTATTACAGTATTTAAACGAAAACTATTTGATTTTGTAATGTGAGTAAAATACATGTTAATATTCACTACATACTTAAAAAGCTTGCTATTTCGTAAAAAAAAATATGAAACGGTTCGATGGAAAAAAAAAAAGTTACGTCTACTAATCCTATTTAAACGGTTCTATAAGGTTATTTTACTAACGCAGATATTTATAATTAAATACACTATTCCATTTACTCATACCAAACAAATAGATAATTTATATTGTTCATGCAATTTAGGATTTTTTAAATCTCCATTTTTCTGATTTTCTACGTATATCGCCACATGCCGCGGTCCTGCTTCTGGCTCCCTCCAATGCAAACAGACATTGTCCGCTGAGACAGTTGCTTGCCTCGATTGTTCAAGGCCATTAGCTCTTGTCAGCGTCTTAACAAGACACTATCATAGACAAATCTATGAAGGCCTTTATGTCGTGCAACGAACATTCGCGCCCATCATACAATTTGCTTCCAAAGGGATTTCAATGCAGAAAGGCAAAATTGTTTTTAGTAGTTTATCTTCTATACTTACTAGGTAATAATAAGTCTGTAGAAGAAGTTGCGTCTGAAACTTGAAAACTAAAAGAAACTATCAAGTCGAGGGGACTCTGTCTGTATAATCTGTATAATAAGTCTGTATAAACGATACTGAACACAAAATAACGATGTTTTAGAAAAATGTCTGTGTTTATATTTATGTATGTATGTCCGGATTTAACTCAAAAACTACTCGACGGATTGCAACATAATTTGGTATCGGGGTAGTTTATAAATTATAACACTGGTCAACAAATAGGCTACTTTTTATCCCGGGAAAACGCATAGTTCCCGCGGGAACGCTATTTCCGAATTCCACGCTGACGAAGTCGCGGTAGAAGCTAGTTAATTCTATATTTCATTGAGAACATGTTCGTGTGTATGTCATAAATATAAAATGGTTTGTTTTGAAGGTCATAAATTCATAATCAAGGTTCGCTAACGATTCATGCCTCCAAGCAAAGCACCCCGGCCTTAACCAAGCCACAGAATATTTAATAGTGCTTACCACAGAATAAGTAATAGTACTAACGTAATAGTACTACATACAGAATGGCCACGGAATCACCCGCCTGTATCTAGCCGGCGCCCAACTCGCCCTTACCGTCATTTGTTTCATCCGGAGATGGAGAGTGAATCATTGGCCCACGTACTGGTACACACACATTTACAAGTGTACAAACGCCCTCGCACGCACACAGACGTCCTCGCACGCAAACATTAACAGTTCATTCGAATTGTGTTCGAAATCGTGCTTTTATAGGCCGTGTCCGCCCTGCATGTGACCAGGCCTACGAAATTCTAAACTACCGAAAACTAGTAACAATTCATCTCTGCCTCCCCACTAATGCAAAAAGGGTTGAGTGTGTTTCCTGTCCCTAAGAGCCTATCCCCGCGGAAATCCCTGTAATGTGCTGGTCATCGTCGGGCGGCTTTGACAAATGGCGGAACATGAAATTGAACGACGCTGCGTCACTTTGAATCAGATCCGTTGGGAATCCATATTATCCATACTAATATTATAAATGCGAAAGTAACTGTATCTGTCTGTCCGCTGGACCGATTTGAGTGGGGGTCACGGGAAAGGACATAGGTTACTTTTTATCCCGGAGAAACGCATAGTTCCCGCGGGAACGCGATAACCGAATTCGACGCGGGCGAAGTCGCGGGCTGAAGCTAGTTATTAATATTATAAATGCGAAAGTAACTTTGTCCGTCTGTCTTTCTGTCTGTCTGTCACCTCTTCACGCTTCAACCGCTGGACCGATTTGGATGAAATTTGGTATGAAAGAAAGAACACATAAATTTATTCATGACATTACACAACACACAAATAACAGACAAAAAGAGCAACATTTATACAGAACAAAAGAAAAAGTGTTGTGGCCTGTCACGAAATGGAGATAGTTGGAGTCGGGAAAGGACATAGGCTACTTTTTATCCTGGAAAAACGCGTAGTTCCCGCGGGAACGCGATAACCGAATTCTACGCAGGCGAAGTCGCGTGCAAAAGCTAGTAATATTATAAATGTGAAAGCTTTTTGGTACTTGTATGTATCGTTTATTGGTAAAAAATATTAGATTTACAAGTCGCTTAATTACTAGTATATGTACGAGTACATAGTTCATATAAATTCGATGCATATTAATTACATTTTATTACATTATATATGTCCAAAAGTAGGTATGTAATGTTTCTATTCTTGTTTGATCCTACAACTAAACATTTTCATAGTCTTATTAAGTACCAACATCCGGCGCAGAGGCAGACGAAAAATGAGATGGCGGGACAACTTAGACGTCTTTGATAAAGAGTGACAAACACAGGCACTGAACAGAAAAGCTGGCGGAAAAAAGGGGAGGCCTTTGCCAAGCAGTGGGACACTCGATTAGGCTAAAAAAAAAATACCAACATCCTTAAATAACTTTCTCTTATTTTCTTTTTCGTCCCACATTCCATTAAATTCCACACGGGGTTTCCCGTCTAATTTTATTGTGTTAATAAATAAAAAAATAAAAACCGCCTTCAAACTCCGACAGACTGCGATGTCAATGTCAACTTCACTATATGATTGTCATTTCTTTGGGTCGTTTCACTTGACACCGACTTCGCAGTCTGTCGGAGTTTGAAGGCGGTTTTAATTTTTTTATTGAAAAATTTTTTTCGTCTACAGTTTCCAAACATTACTGTACATAAGTAACTCTGTAGTCCTCGAAATTGACACCAAAATCATCTACGTGCTAGCAAATTTCGAGGAGTTCCCTCATTTTCTCATAGATCCACTCATCAGAACTGAACCAAATTAATATGGGACCAACTTGGAAGTACCACCCTTCGAACAAAAAAAGAATCATTGAATTCGGTTCATGTTTACTATTTATTTTTGGTGAACATACATTAAAAAAAAAGATTCCGACGAATTGAGAACCTTCTCCTTTTTTTGAAGTCGGTTAAAAAAAATCTGCGCTCAAATCCGAGCCCCGTCTTTAATTTAACACATTATTATTCTAAAGGCGTGCTGATTAATTCCGTCAGATACAATTACGGGTCGAGTTTAACGAAATTGCCCAAAGCACCTGCTGAATTAAAAGGGATCGTAATTCTATTAGGAATTAGGATAAGTTATTAATTCTAATTGGATTTATTGTTAGATTGCCTTCGGGTTGTTTAAGCTCCGACCGATATCTGTAAACATTTGTGGGATATCCTTTGGAGTAATGATTAGTAGTAGGTTTAGTTTAGTTATCTTTTTTTTTGTATGTCCAAATTAATATTCGTCTTCTCAATTTTGTTTGATTGCAACTTATGTAAGTACCTAGTTTTTCATGATCGTCAGCACGTGCTGAAATTTTTCAGCACGTGCTGAAGATCATGAGAGGATTTCCTCTCTCAGTGCTTTGAGCACTGAACTCCAATGATTCTACAACAGCCTATTTACGGCCCACTGCTGGGCACAGGCCTCCTCTCATCACGAGAGGGTTGGGCTATAGTCCCCACACGGGCCCAGAAGATTGGGGACTTCTCACACATCCTTGAATTACTTCGCAGATGCGTGCAGGTTTCCTCACGATGTTTTCCTTCACCGAAAAGCTCAGTGGTAAATTCAAATTGAATTTTGCACATAAATAATTTCAGAGGTGCGAGCCGGATTTGAACCCGCGACCCTCTGCATGCGAGGCGGTAGGTCAAACCACTAGGCCACCACGGCTTCCCCAATTTTGTTTTCCCAATTTTGTTTAAAAAAATACGGAAATTACGAGAAAACTAAATACCTAATACTACTCAGTACCTACCTTTAAGAAGGACTGTTCAAAGCGAAAAGAGACAAAGCAAACCTAATAATATGTCCAACAATAACAGTACGACAAAATGAATAGTACATTACAGACCTAGGGTGGTGAATTCGTAAATTTCCCAGATCGCAGGTTTCTGTGGCCCGAGCCGAAGGTGAGGGCCATAAATATACGATCTGGGGCTTTACGAATTACCGCCCGTGGTTTGTCAACAGTTTTACGTCTTGCCTTGACCAAGAAGTGAGATTTTCTCTCCGCGTAGCGGGCAGAAAATCCCACTTTACGGGCAAGGGTGATGTAATAGTATATACACACCTAGGGCGGTCAAGTAAAGAAAGTCTCAGATCGCGGGTAATTGAGGCCCGAGCCGGTCTGAGGATTTCTTTACGACCGCCCGTGGTTAGTATACGATTTTACGTCACCGCCTGGCCGTGAAGAGGGATTTTTCGTAGCGCCCAAGGGCGGTAAATCCCGCTTTTCGGCCTGGTGTGACGTAATAGTAGATTGTACAACAAGAGCATAAAACGAGCCATTTTACCCGAGATTTACAGGTATATAGGATTTATAGGTAATATAAATGTGTGTATATTCCTGAAAATTAAACCAAAAAACGTAACCATGGCATTATTACACGGGGCGTGACTGAAGTCAAACGCCACATTGCTGAAAATTTAAAAAAAGAAAAGTGAAATGGCGGCAATTCATTCCTTGTTCTGGATTGGTAAAAATTGGTGCGATGAAATTTTCTAATTTTAATTTCTGTCAATTTCATTGATTCTAACTTCAAACATGTCATCATCGAGTAGTGATGGTGAAATAGTGCTTTCACCGAATACTGCGATGGAGAGAATTCAATGGGCAAAATATCGTTACAGACGAGCTACTTGATGGGAGGTAGTCATCGTCGCCCATGGACAAGTTGCAACACCAGAGGAGTTGCCAATGCGTTGCCGGCCTTTAAGAGCTCTATTGTAAGCTTAAAAGGAGGCCCCAGAAACTGTATCTCAAAAACTTATTAAAAATTGAATTAAGAATTTTTAATTTTGATACATACTTAACGCATTCACTGCCATATATGCGTTTTGCTGACTTTCCCGCAGTGCCTTGAACGCACATGTGCATTGCAATGTTCCCCTAACGGCAGATGTGGCACCTGGCGAAAGTTCGTAAAAATAAGTGGCAGTGAATGCGTTAAAGACCAGTATAGCTATACCTACGACATCCAGTAACGATTTATGTATAAACTAGCTTTAACCCGCGGCTTCGCCCGCGTGGAATTCGGTTATTAAGCTCCGCGAGCTCTATGCGCCGCTGCGGGCAGGCGCAGAATTTATTTTCTCCTGGGAACTTTTTGTTTCTTCGATAACTCCCAAAGATATTCATTTGAATTGCATGGTGTAAATGGCAATCATAAAGTCCATGAAATGCTTAAGGTAACTATTGTATTTAAAATGATTAATACTGTATCCCTCTAAATAGCTTTCTTTCCAAATCACACTTTATATGGGACCATTTTTTTAGTAATTAAAATGGGTATAGTAAGCTATCCTTAGAAGATAGACCTATACCATCGCGGACTTTTTTGTAGCCCTTAATAAGAGAAACAATTCTTCCATACATTGTTGTGTTATACCTCAAAGGGGTTAGGCAGCGTTTTCGATGAAAGCTCCCAGCCGGCTTGATTTTATCCGCCAACTTGAACTAACATCGTCGTATTTCATCAATTCGATGAAATACGACGATGTTAGTTCAAGTTGGCGTTACAGAAAACTATAACAAAGTTTATACTAAAACCTGCCTCAGCTCAGGAATCACTCTATCTGTTAGTGAAAACTGCATTAAAATCCGTTCAGTGGTTTTTGAGTTTATCGCGAACATCCAGACAGACAGACAGACAGTCAGACAGACGCGGCGGGGGACTTTGTTTTATAATATGTAGTGTTATATCTATAAAACAAAGTTGTGTTAGTTACACCATTTATAACTGGAGAACGGCTGAACCGATTTCGATGATCTTTGATTTTTTGGATTTGTCTCCATCCCGAATAGGGGGTTCGATTCCGGCTCGCACCTCTAAGTTTACTTATGTGTGAAGTTCAATTTAACGAATGACGATGGAGGGCAGTGGAAAATGTGTTGAAATGGGCGAAAAATTCTTCCCCACGGAACAATATTGAGCCAAATTTTATTTATTTATTTATTGGAGATAAAACAGAAATTAACAAAGAATTACTTATAAATAAATATAAATATTGGCTAAATAACAATAGTTGTTGTTATTTCCTTAACATATCTCACTAAGAACATAAATAAAAGAATACATACTTAATTTAGAGCAACATGCGATGACTGACTTGAAGTTGCTGCCTCTTCGCCCAGCAAAACACACTGAGTGAATGCAGTGAGCGGGTATTTGCACGATATTTGCACGCTTGAGGTTTAATTTAAAAAAAAATCGTTACTCGTTCAATTACGAGTTGTATTGCGCACCGAGGCGAGGGTTCCATACAAACTTGGAAGTAATGCAAATTGTAAGTTTACCATTAAAAACTTATTATTTGCAGTTGGTAAATGTGAAAGTGTGTTTGTTTGTCCTTCCTTCACGTCGAAACCACGGGATCGATTTGGATGAAATTTGGAATGGAGATAGTTTGAGATCCCGGGAATAACATAGGATAGTTTTATCCCGATATTTCTTTTGGAACGGGTTTTATACTGGTCAAACCCGTTTTTTTCAATACTTCTATAACTATAACTATGTATATGCATAATATCATCGAGTATGCAAATTTAAAGTCTACACGGGCGAAGCCGCGGGCAACGGCTAGTTTAATTTAAATTCTAAATTGACACCGCTACGTGTTCCTGAGAAGTGATCCTATAAGGGGCTCCATTCTTTACTTTTGAGGTACGGAACCCTAACAAATACTATAAAATTAGAATTCTTATAAAATATTTTAAGTTAGCCTTTTAACGGAACATGGAAGTACCATGGAAGCTTACAACCCTTACAAATTTTGAAAAATCCTTCTTTAGTTCATGCCTACGTCATTAAAGGAATACGTGAGAAAATTTCAAGTTTCTAGCTCTAAGGGTTTGGCCTGTGCGTTTATTTAAATTTTAATCCCTATTTTTCCCTCTTAGGTGTTCAATTTGAGAAAACGCTGAAATAGGTCACTCATTATTTTGGCCGCACTCAATTCATACGAAATGTCATGCAAGTATGTTGAAGAAATAAAAAGTTTAATACAAAATGTCATCCCCTATTTCACCCTCTTGGGGTTTGATTTTGAACAATCATTTCTTTTTGGATGCCTACGTCATAAGAGGAATACGTGTGCTAAATTTTAAGTTTGTAGCCCGAAGGGTTTGGCCTGTACGTTTATTTAAATCTTTCATCCCCTATTTTACCCTCTTAAAGGTTGAATTTTAGAAAACTCTGAATTATGTTACTCATTATTTTTGCCGCACTCAATTCGTATGAAATTTCATGCAAATATGTCCAAGGAATAAAAAGTTTTATGAAAACTTTCATCCCTTATTTCACCCCCATGGGGGTTGAATTTTGAAAAATCCTTCCTTGGTGGATGCCAACGTCATAAGAGGAATACGTGTGCGAAATTTCAAGTTTGTAGCCTTAAGGGTCTGGTCTTTGCGTTTATCTAAAACTTTCACCCCCTAATTCACACTCTTGGGGGTTGAATTTTGAAAATTCCTTTCTTGGTGGATGCCAACGTCATAAGAGGAATACGTGTGCGAAATTTCAAGTTTGTAGCCCTAAGGGTCTGGCCTTTGCGTATATCTAAAACTTTCATCCCTTAATTCACACCCTTCGGGGTTGAATTTTGAAAATTCCTTCCTTGGTGGATGCCAACGTCGTAAGAGGAATACGTGTGCGAAATTTTGAGTTTGTAGCCCTAGGGGTGTGGCCTTTGCGTTTATCTAAAATTTTCACCCCCTAATTCACCCCCTTGGGGGTTGAATTTTGAAAAATCCTTCCTTAGTGGATGCCTACGTCATAAGAGGAATACGTGTGCGAAATTTCAAGTTTCTAGCTTTACGGGTTTGGCCTGGGCGTTTATACATCAGTCAGTCACCTTTGCCTTTTATATATACAGATGTTTGTGAATCTAAGACAGATAATTTAATTATGAAACAAGAGCTGTTTCTGACTCTAGTTCAAAAACAAACAGTCCCCGCTTCCGACTGTAAATTAGATAAAGTGAAAGTGAGAAGTATTTAATAACAAACCCGGTTCAAACTAAAATATAACAGACTCAGCTGAAGTTCGAAAACACCGCTTTGAGCGAGTTATAGCGATTTTAAACTTCAATTAAATGGGAGAGATACCACAGGACTCAACAAAGCCTCGAGTTGTCTAAGTTTTCAATTCTGTGGGCTCCGAAAGGCTATTCGAGGTTCTTTTGGAATGAAAATTTTGTATATTGACTCCAACATTTCCTTGAGACATTACGCTCGTCTACGCGTCGGTTCTCTAAAACGTTTATAGCGCGTACTATAAGCATTTGGAATGAACTCCCTGCTGAAATTTTCCCTCTGCGCTACAATATGGAATGTTTTAAAAAGGGTGATATTAAATATCTACGGGACCGGCAACGCATTGGTGACGCCTCTGGTGTTACAAATGTCTATAGGCGGCGGTAACCGCTTTCCATCAGGTGGGCCATCTGCCTGTTTGTCCGTCTATAATAATAATTAAAAAAAAACAGCCTTAGAAATGAGATTCAAACTTGAACTGAACTTTTGTAGATTTATTCAGGGTACGATTAAGTCAAAACTAGCGGTATTCTGAAATTCACATGACCGTTACATATTAGTTTCTTAATTATTATATATAAGCTATATTGATATATGGTGATATAGTCAATTTAATTTAAAACAATCAACTTTTAGGCAAAAGAAATCATTAAAAACTTTGCTAAATAACAATATATGTAAGTATTTTTAGTGACGTTAAGTATAAATTAAAATTTAAACATAAGTTATCCGTTAAATATTATGAAATACACAGAATATTTAGTAGTAGTACTACAGAATGACCACGGAATCACCCGCTTGAATCTAGCCGGCTCGCAATTCGCGCCTAAGTCGCCCTTGCCGTCATTTGTTTCACCCGGAGATGGGGAGTGAATCATTGGCCCGCGTACTGGTACACACACACATTTACAAGTGTACAGGCGTCCTCGCACGCAAACATTGACACTTCATTCGAATTGTGTTCGAAATCGTGCTTTTATAGACCGTGTCCGCCGTGTGACTAAAGCGTACATAATTATCTATTGTAAGTTTGTTCGGTAAGTCTGGAAACTCTTCCATCAGCATGCGTCTCGAGTTAGAAACTACCTTCAAGTGCATAGGGTACCTACACCATAGCAACATTCAAAACACTGTACATCTAGGTCGAATCTATACTACTACAGCCTATTTGCGTCCCAGTGCTGGGCACAGGCTTCCCCTCATAATGAGAGGGTTAATCGGGGGAGGGCGAATCTAGACATATACTAATAATAAAGGCTGGCAATCCGATTCGAGATTATACGAACCTATACCCGCTACACGGTTTTTTTTTCGATGACTTTACCATAAAGGAACGGAAAGCTACTGCATGTATGTGGTAGGTTCCATACATCAATATTAATATTATAAATGCGAAAGGAACTCTCTCTGTCTGTCTGTTACCTCTTCACGCTTAAACCGCGGGACCGATTGAGAAGAAATTAGTCATGGAGATAGTTGGGGTCTCGGGAAAGGACAAAGGCTACTTTTTATCCCGGAAAAACGCACAGTTCCCGCGGGAGCGCGATAACCGAATTCCACGCGGGCTAAGTCGCGGATAGAAGCTAGTTTCGCATAAAGGAAAAAAATACAGTAGAATAAATCTTATCTTTCCTACAGATTTTTTTCGCTGTTTAATTTCTCAAAACATAAGAACACCAAAACGTCTTTAATCCAAACCTTAGTTCTTCCTTTATTTGATTATGCTGACGTTTGTTACGCTGATTTGAACGAAGAGCTTTTAAACAAATTAGACCGACTTCTAAATAACTGCATTCGCTTCATCTTCTGTCTCCGTAAATTCGATCATATCTCCTTATTCCGAGCTCAGTTGAAATGGTTCCCTATCCGTCAGCGCCGTAATTTCAGAATGCTTTGCTCTCTTTACTCCATTCTTTTTGATCCACTTTCTCCCAATTATGCTAAATCTTTTTTTCAATTTCTTGGTTCCGCCCACAACCGGGAGTTGCGTTCTGCCAGTGATCCCTTACTTGCTTTCCCCCCACATCGTACCGGTTTTGTTTCAAATTCTTTTGCTCTTCAGGCTGCTAGACTGTGGAACGGTCTCCCATTGCATGTTAGGAAGGCCCCCAGTAAACCCGCTTTTAAAAATAGACTGCGTAAATATCTCACTAAGCAGATTCCTTAGGTTTTATTTCTTCTGTCCTTATCTTTCATCACCGATTATATATTTTTTTGTATCATCATTGCTCGTACATATATATATATATATATAATTTATTTATTTGTATGTTTTATTCATGTAAGTATATGTAGATGTATTAAGTTTAAGTATGTTTATTTATTGTAAGTATATTTGTTCTTTGCTAGTGTCTAAGTATATTCAGTAATTTTGTTGTTTTTTGGAACCGCCCCTAACCATTTTCTGCTTTGCCTAAAGGTTGACTGGTAGAGAATGCCTCAAGGCATTAAGTCCGCCTTTTGTACACTAAGTTTTCTTTATGTGCAATAAAGTTTAAATAAATAAATAAATAAATAAATAAACAAAATATTGAGTTAGTAAATATTAACTCCGTTGATTGATTGGAGGTGAAGTGGCCAAGGAAATTGGAAAAGCAATTGGAACTACTCAATCAAGCGCCCTGTCTGTTCCGTACAATGTCATACAAACAAATACAAGGCGCCCCTGAATAAGACAGGTCTGTTAGGACGTTTCAAGTCTTGTTCATTGACTAGTCAGTGCAATTCCAGATATCAACATAACTAATCTGAAAATCTATGAATATTCTGTTTTGTTTGAGGCAAAGCCACTGTTTTATTTATGTCCTTTCCCGGGACTCCAAGTACAACAACCTATCTCCATACTAAATTTCATCCAAATTGGTTCAGGGTGAAGCGTGAAGAGGTAACATACAGGCAGACAGAGTTACTCTCGCATTTATAATAATTATTACCTAGTATGGATGGATTCATATACATTCCGAATCTACTTACTGGTAATTAGTAGAAAGCTTATATTTCGCATGTAGGTTCCTTGGGGAGTGTAGGGAGCTCTTAGAGTGGATTTCCCGAAATGACTACGGGAACGGGGAAAAGGGCCCATGTGGGTTGCACCGAGGGAAATGGCTAGTTTACACGGTGTGGCCTGTAATAGGAGCAAAATATGGACACTTTAACTCATCGGTAATTAAGTCCAAATGGTTTCAATACTACTACAGCCTATTTGCGTCCCACTGCTGGGCACAGGCCTCCTCTCACCACGAGAGGGTTTGGGCTATAGTCCCCACGCGGGCCCAGCACGGATTGGGGACTTCACACACATCTTTGAATTACTTCGCAGATACGTGCAGGTTTCCTCGCGATGTTTTCCGTCACTGAAAAGCTCAGTGGTAAATTCAAATTCAATTACGCATATAAGTCAACTTCATGGTTTCAATTAATTGTAGGTAATTAAAATTTAATTTACCGTTATTTTTTAACTAAATTAATCTAGCCAGCAACCCTCTCGTCGTGAGAGAAGGCTTATCTATCCAGCCGTGGTTTGTTAATAGTCCGATGCGGTGGCAGCAATATAATTCATGATTGTTTTGAATAATTAAAAGTAGGTAGGTATGGTGATTATACATACAATATACTTTATATTATTATGATTATGCGTGGTAACTGGAATTATTTAATTTAGCCAAAATTTTAAGCACTTCAGAGCATTACGATCAGGTTAAGGTACTTATATATAACACCTACACAAGGTGGAATATTTTTTCTAACTTTTTGCTCCTATAAAGAGCTACACCCAGTATATTTAAAGGAGTAATAAACGTCGCTCGAGCCAATAATAGGCATTCTCACATACAATCGTATTAGTAAAAAAAAATGTATGGCCTGGTAGGGGAGTGATGGTGTGAGCG
The DNA here is from genome assembly GCA_963971205.1 of Aethes cnicana. Taxonomy (NCBI): domain Eukaryota; kingdom Metazoa; phylum Arthropoda; class Insecta; order Lepidoptera; family Tortricidae; genus Aethes; species Aethes cnicana. The sequence goes on from OZ020282.1 coordinate 697,775, forward strand.
GTACCTGAAACCCATACTAAATATTTTTCCTACCAACTCGAAAAAAAGAACAAAACCTAAACAACATGCTTAGGATCGATAGCTGATTCTGCGGGTAACAAAAACCGCAAAATGTTTTTACTGGAGTGTATTTATTCAATTTTATTAAACGTGCCTTACTACCATGGCTTCTTCGCTTAATTAATTTTGAAAAGGTCACGCTAAATATAAATTATAATTCACGAGAAAGCTTTGCTACGAACATTCTAAATCAAACACTTCATTAATAAACTCAAAGTTAAAACAATGGATTGCATAAGCAGAACTCAAAAAACACAGACATTAAAAAGTAAATTCTTCAGTATCTTTGAATGACTGTATATACATAGCTATAGATTTTTAAATTATTTACACTCACACTCCTATTTAGAATGTTCAAGATATAATTAATTATTATTCTATATATTATATTAAAACAACCCTTTATTGGGACCGAAAACGTTATAAATGTAGACTAAATGTAACCCATTTATGTAAAAAAAATGAACCGAATGCATAGGTACATTGATATTAATTTTCATTGAGAATTATAAAAACGGTCTCATTTAGGTACTTTTCAATATCAAAATGAGATGAAAAAACTGTAAATGTGCAACCTAGTAATTGATATTGCTTGCCGTGAACCATATCTCAATCCAAGCCTGCACTTTAAAGTTGAATGATGTTTATTATTATAGAGACAGTTTACATATTAAGCAAAGCTTATGGGGTGCTAAACAACGATATAAAAACATACAATACAATATACTTTATTGAGTACATATGTATTTGTATGTATTCATGTAGTACATGTTTATATTTAAGTACATATTTTTATAACATTGAAATAAGTCTGACAAATTGTTCCCATTAATAAGTAGTTCATAGATAAAGTAATTTGCATGTCATTCTATGACTAAACATGTTCGCACGTAACATATAACCATTTTAATATCATCTTATGTAACCATGTTTTATGCAAATAAAAGTTTCTGATTTCTGATTGACTACCACTAACTACTAACTACTGCAGCCTATTTGCGTCCCACTGCTGGGCACAGGCCTCCTCTCATCACGAGAGGGTTTGGGCTATAGTCCCCACGCGAGCCCAGTGCGGATTGGGGACTTCACATCTTTGAATTACTTCGCAGATGCGTGCAGGTTTCCTCACGATGTTTTCCTTCACCGAAAAGCTCTGTGGTAAATTCAAATTGAATTTCGCACATTAAGTAAACTTAGAGGTGCGAGCCGGAATCGAACCCCCGACCCTCTGCATGAGAGGCGGTAGGTCGAACCACTAGGCCACCACGGCTTCCGGTCTTCATTGACTACCACTATTCAGACATAATTTAATCACACAAAAAGTATGGCATACAGCAGACGGTCTTATCGCTTAATAGCGATCTCTACACTACTTACATTTATAAATACTAAATACATAGATCTATCACTCCAGTAACGGTGTTTTCACAATAAATGATTGTGTCTTTGAATACAAACATTCGTGCCCAGAGTTATTCCTACCAAGAATCGAAGCCGCGATCATCTGGCCTGTAAGGCAGAGAACAACCAATTGAGCTAAACCGGTCATTAAAAATCCATATTAATATTATAAATACGAAAGTAATCTGTCAAGTAGTCAAAGTAGTCTGTCTGTCTGTTACCTCTTCACGCTTCAACCGCTGGACCAAATGAGATGAAATTTAGCATGGAGATAGATGGGGTCCCGGGAAAGGACATAGGCTACTTTTCATACCGGAAAAACGCACAGTTCCCGCGGGAACGCGATAACCGAATACCACGCGGGCAGAAGCTAGTAGTCACATATGCTCACCTTCTCATTTCTGTTCCAGGTAATGTACTGCCCCCCTCGAAACGACCTGATGTTCAGCCGGCCACAGCCCACCAAGACAACACGCTGTGGCAACGGGAACTCCTGCCACGACATCGTCTGAGAGTCGGCCCGGAGCCGGGCCCGCTCCGAGCAGGGCACGGTGGTGTAAGTGCACTGAATGCAAACAGACAGGCCACTTTAAAAAGCATTGCTACAACATGTATTATAATTTTAACAGTGACGGCAAATATGAAAGGACTTTTAGACTTTAAGTAAGTACATAATGACAAGTTTTTGGCCAAGTGATCAATTGGTGATAGTGGTAAGTTAGTTTTGGAAATACGCTACGAAATCGTCTACTTATTGTAAGGTGTTTATTATGTGTTTGTCAGTTTTGTGTGACGCCACTGTAACGTGCTTCAAGATTCTATAAGTTGGTACATTATTTTAAGCATATGTTTGTCTTAGCCCCACCCACTTGCACCAAGCTACTAACCTGGGGTTAACCGCTTAACTCTGATTTATTTGTATGAATTTGACGTGGCAACCAGGTATGCCATTTTTGAGAAATCTAAACATTCGTGCTAAAAAGACTTAAAATGTTACATTTTGAGGATAAAATGTTAATTTTAATTGGGAAATATAAAAACGGTCTCATCATCATCATCATCATTTCAGCCGATAGACGTCCACTGCTGGACATAGGCCTCCCCCAAAACGGTCTCATATACTTTTCAAAATCAAACTGAGATGAGAAAACTGTAAAAGCGCAGCCTAGTAATTGATATTGCTTGCCGTAAACCATATCAACTACATAAGGCTGCACTTTTAAAGTTTTCTCATATATTTTCATGAACCTCCATACCTTCATAAAAAATAGCCTGATGAGCGCATATAACGTGTCCTTGTATGTTTTTATGGCCTGTCAGGGCCAATTTCAGGTAAGAGGGTGCGCGGCGAAACAGAATAACTTGCAAAGTGTATTGCGAAAAAAACTTCTGCCACAATTTTCACAATATCCTATAAGTGAGACGTTTTTACCTTGAATCCTTGAGGGAATATGCTTTCGTTTTGATATTACTTTACTGTATGCATGCGTTTACCGTACGAGCATTACTTATATCGTCTATGTAGAAATAAGATTCCTACTATTTCCGAAAATTGTGTAAATATTTTTTTATAATAGCATATTATTGTGGTGCACATTGTGGTGACTCATTGGAAATTTGTTAAAATTGGGGATAAACATAAACGTGGTATAATAATTTAAAATTAAATGTACAAAATGTTATCATAGTAGAAACTTAGATACGCTTAAATGTTTCTAGTTTTAGTACACTCGCTTCAAATTACTGCTCCTTTCTATATTATTTGAGCCCAATATAGAAAGAAGTAAAATGTTTATAGCGTTTTGTAAATAATGCTTTTTAGAAACTGTAGTAGGTTATTAAAGTGTAGATATTATTAAAGTTGTAGATGACATCGAAGTACCTACACAATGTAATTAATTTAAGAGTTAATGTTTTACCGATTAATGAAATTCAAATTGTAATTCTAGAAAATTATAATGTCATTAAATGACGTAAAAATTGTTTAGCTGTAGATATATTAGATTATTTTTGAGTTTTAGACTTAACTGATAAATTTCTTATTATCTCATGTATATAGCCTAATTTTTACATGTGTATATGTAATGTACCATGCTTTAAATAATTTATGTTCATTAAATGTAAATGTTTTAATGGTAATTGTTTCATTTAGGTTAACTACTTACCTGCGTTAGAGGCCTACACAATGTTGTTTTTTTTTACTGCGCGTAATCAACACGTTTAGTTAAAGTCATTTGTACTAAACGTGTAAAGGAGGCGAAGAGTCTGGTATATTGCTATCGATAGCCAGCTGCGTTTCGAAAAAACCTGGTTAGATCGTACTTTTATCGGCTAAAATTTTTATATAGAATTCGTAAACTATAAAGCGAAGAAATACGTGTCACTTTATGTGAGTCTTTGATATTGTCCTGGTTTAACTATGGTGATATCGTGTATGGTGAGTCCCGCTCTCAGTCAAAGACTCGCCGACTTGTTCAGCGTGTACAAAATGCCTGCATCGTTTCTGGTATTCTGTGCCTCCCCGGGTCCTCCCGAGTCACATCACACCGTTCCTGAACAGAACAGGGCCTCTATGTTGAACATGTCGTCGCGAAGGTATTTGTATCTCGACATTTTTAAATATGGAAGCCCACATTATCCTCGGTCAAAACTAAAAACATGCTCTTTTAATCAGAGACACTGAACGAGGGTCATTCAAAAATGGCTTTTAGAAGTAAAACCCCACACCCACATAAAACGGTTTCATTCACAGGAATTTTCCGCTACACGGCAACCAAGTGCTTGAATAATATCCGCCCACCCATAAGACGTCAGCAAAGAAAAGTGACATTTAGAGCACATTTCTTTTGGAAACAAAATGTAGGCATTCCGAGGTATTTGCTGATGAATTTCTTTCTGGTCAGGGATTATAATTAGGTAGTTAAAGCCCTCAGATAGTATGTTTTAACCATTTCGCTATAAAACGTTACAAAATGATGTAAACCCGCGTCGATGTAAATAAAACCAGCGTCGGAACGTCTAGGCGTTTTTCGACCAAAGCTGAGAGGATACCTTTTTCAAAATTTTCCGTACCTATGTTAAGTAATTAAGAATAAGGTAAAATTTGTAATTAGTTTTAAGATAACATATGTGGAAATTTGAAATAAATAATTCTCATTCTCTCATTCTCATTCTCATAAAATGTAAATATTAAACCACTGAAAATATTTCAGTCAACATTGATTACTTCCAATAAAGGCCTAAAATACAAAGCTTTTAACCAATCATATCGAAACTTGATTAAAAGCTTTGAGGGAACAAGTTGCAAACTCACGTTCGATACACATTTATCTACTAGCCTATAGGGTACATAGGTATTTTTTAAATATTATAAGCAAGCATTTGACGTCGATCTCACCTGATGGTAAGTGACGATGCGGTCGAAGGTGAAACATGCTTACTTAGATAGTGAAATTGAATTTATCACATAGGTAAACTCAGAGGTGCGACCCGCATTCAAACCCAAGACCCCTATGTATGCGAGGAGGAGGTCGAACCACTAGGCCACCGCGGCTTCACATTATTTTAATGAAAATGGATAATTATTGACTCGGACAAAACTTTGTATTCGCATCATGAGCTCCAAGATTATCGTAATGAAAGAAAATTCAATTAATTACGCCACCAATTAATCATTTCCTGGGAGCTGGTTTATTAAATTTGACGAGCATTCAAGTACAAACTTTCCTAGCCGTCGTTAAGACGAATTTCATGACCAAAGGACACTAACAATAATTATTTAAACCAGCGCTCCCACCGACGTTTCACCATATGCTGGCTACCTCATAAGTATTAGGCTGGAAGACTGAAAAAAATTAAATGTCCGTCCAGTTAGATTTTCAAAATTACTTACGTGAATCAAAATGAACAAATATAGGTATGACGCTTTGAAAATTCACAATACGTCACGCTTTAGTATAATTTGTACCTACCAACTCAATTCTGATTTCACGAGTTCTCCCACTTACAAAGTTTGATGCGTTTCATGTTAAAGCTAAAAGTAATTATTAACTACATATACCCCTACTTATGCCTCTTTGTAGATGACCTCGCCTTAAAAGAGGCTCTAAAAAGCCTTAATTAGAAAAGATGCGACGACACACGGGCTATTGTCAACCTCCTTTTAAAAGTAAAAGCTTTTACGGAGAGCTTTCCTTTGTGCTTCCGATCTGGATTGTCTCTTCCGCCACCAGGAAAACTGTTTAGTTTCCGAAGCTTGTAAGCTTGTCTGCTTGATTTTTTAGCTAGGTGGATTCAAGATTGGCAATTTTAATTTCATTTTGAAATGAAAAGCAATAATTGATTATTTCCCTTTCAAAATGACAAAGCACGATATTGACTTACGATATTGCAGTTAAGAATATTTTTAACAAATATTTAGACACCTGGTTGTGCAAAATCCATACTAATATTACTTACAAACACGAAAGTACTGTCTGTCTAGCGGTGACCTCTTCACGCTTCAACCACTGGACCGCTTTGGGTGAAATTTGGTATGGCTATAAGCTACTATTATAATTATACGTAAAGTGGGATAATGGTGGATATGATGATGATGATGATGATATATTTATCATCATTATTTATCAATAAGTACTTACCTATTCGAAACGCCATTTCCATTTCTTTTTGCAGTTCAATCAAAAGTAACTAAGTACAATGTGAATTAGATTTGTTTGTCGGAGAGCAAAATAAACACTTACATCTGGATAATTTCCCATCGTGTTTACCAAAAGATAAAAGAAATATCCGCAGTTGACTGACGTTTGATTAACTTAGTGCCTCCCTGTGAAATGTTATACGTATGAGATGTTTCTATTCTTACAAAACTTGTCTGTGATATCGGATATTCAGCCGATTCTCACTTACATTTACGATACGACCTGATTGGTAAATATTTTTTTGACGTGATAACGTCTTATAAATTGACTAGCTTCTGCCCGCGTGGAATTCGGTTAACGTGCTCCCGCATAATGCATTTTTCCGCAATAACTATGCATTTTTCCGGGATGAAAAGTAGCCTATGTCCTTTCCCGGGACCCCAACTATCTCCATGCCAGATTTCATGTCAATCGGTCCAGCGGTTGAAGCGTGAAGAGGTAACAGACAGATAGACAGACAGACAGACAGAGTTACTTTCGCATTTAGGTATAATATTAATATGGATTAACGCCAGCTGCGCCTACGAAAAAACGACCCAATAATAGCGTTGTAGCCTTACGAAGCGTACGTTTGTAGCGTTACGTGACGTTATCTTCTATTATAATATAAATAATAAATGAATAGTCTGGCTTAGGCTCAAGAAGTGCTGGACCGATTTGGCTGATTCTGTTTTTGTTTTATTCTCAGGGCTTCTGGGAAGGTTTAGAAAGAAAAAAATCGGGAAAATTGTAAAGTAACGGCTAAAAAACCGGCCAAGTGTGTGTCGGGCCCGGCGCAAAGTATAGGGTTCCGAAGTTGACGATGCCCACAGTACCTTTCTAATACTGATTAGCATCTAGCTAGCCTGTGGTATGACGTGCCCGCCCGACGCCCCTGCCGCTCGAGAAAAATCATTGGTTTTTTAATCATTTCATAAGTTGGTCGACTATGACTCGTAAGTTTGTACAGCCTACTTAGGTGTGATAGTTTTCCTTTCAACTACGTTATATATACCATAACCGTGATTTTTTTCAGCCATCCACATAGTACCATTTATCTGGCGGGGTGGGGGGGGGGGGACACGTGACTCTAACAGCTAAAGCTTAATATCTCACAAACGCATCACTTAATCAAGAAATAGTTTTGACAAACCCACAATATTTTTTTAAGACCTATTCAACGATATGCCGCACCATGGGGTACGCAAGAAGAAGTAACTTAATATGTATATTCATGCCAAATTACAGCTTTCTGGAACTAAGCATCTTCGAGCAATAGTGCGGACAGACGGACGGACGGACGGACGGACGGACATGGTGAAACTATAAGGGTTCCTTGTGGACTTCGGAACCCTAAAAACCGAATAACTTTGTATGGGAATTGCCGTCGGATGATACGAAGTTCCCCGGGCCAACTAGTCACGTATAAAATTGTCGTCCGTAAACCGACTTCACAGACAACCAATTTTTTATTGTGTTGCTGAATCACGTTTATAGTAGGTAATGATGTCATATGTGAGTCTGTTTGGATACACCACAAATTGCGAATCTTAACAGTGGGCGGAGAACAAATGCTTGAAAGACTGATAGGAAACGAAAAAAAAGAAACATTTTGAAACTGTCACATCTATGGAATTTATATTTATTTGACAATGGAGGTCATCTTCATGTTTTTTTCTGGACCCTTGGAGACTATACATCTCTAAGATCTTAGATTTAAGGTTAAGTTAGGGACTATACATCCCTTCAATGTAATTTTAGTATGTACCTATATGTATATATTATACATGTAATGTAAATGTAAATTTAGTAACTATGTGGAAATTTTGAAAAAAGGCCTTCTGCTGGAGTTTGTTGCGGCGCTTCTTCTCAAGCAATGGGTCTTGGAAGCGCTGGTAAATTATTTTTCTGGCGTGTAAAAGTGCCCCTATGTGGCCAATTTGCTGAATAAATGATTGAATTTGAATTTGAAAGTTTTCGAACGGCGTCCGTGCACCCGGAGGCGAGCTGTCACAAGGCCTCCAACCAGATCTTGTAAAGGTCGTGGGAATTCGGTGGATGCGAGTAGCACATAATCTGTCTCAGTGGCGAACAGGAGCGTGATATTGTGTACGAGTAAGGCTTTTTATGAACGGGCTAAGATCCTTGTGACATCGGGGACGCTCTGTGAAGCTGGCGCTATACCGCGCGCGTGTCGGTTTCAGGCTGGCATCTTTGATATATTGTTATACTAGCTTCCCCCGCGTGGAATTCACAGACAAACAGAGTTACTTGCGCATTTTTAGGGTTCCGAAGTCCACAAGGAACCCTTATAGTTTCGCCATGTCCGTCCGTCCGTCCGTCCGTCTGTCCGCACAATTGCTCGGAGATGCTTAGTTCTAGATAGCTGTAATTTGGCATGAATATACATATTAGTTACGCTGACAAAGTGGGACAATAAAATTTTGAAATATATTTTTATAGGGTACCTACTCGTAAAGTGGGGATGTTTTTTTTTTTTCTTGCGTCCTCCATAGTGCGGCATATCGTTGAATAGGTCTTAAAAAAATATTGTGGGTTTGCTAAAACCATTTTTTGCTTAAGTGATGCGTTTGTGAAATCTCAAGCTTTAAAGTGCTATTTTTTGTTAGAGTCACGTGTCCCCCCCCCCCCCCCTGCCAGCTAAATGGTGGTATTTGGATGGCTGAAAAAAATCACGGTTGTGGCATATATAACGTAGTTGAAAGGAAAACTATCAGAGCTAAGTAGGCTGTACAAACTTACGAGTCATAGTCGACCAACTTATGAAATGATTAAAAAACTAATGATTTTTCACGAGCGGCAGGGGCGTCGGGCGGGCACGTCATACCACAGGCTAGCTAAGATGCTAAATAAGTCTTAGAAAGGTACTGTGGGCATCCTAAACTTCGGAACCCTATAATTTGCGCGTGGCCCGACACGCACTTGGCCGGTTTTTAGGGTTCCGAAGTCCACAAGGAACCCTTATAGTTTCGCCATGTCCGTCCGTCCGTCCGTCCGTCCGTCCGTCCGTCCGTCTGTCCGCACTATTGCTCGGAGATGCTTAGGTCTAGAGAGCTGTAATTTGGCATGAATATGCATATTAGTTACGCTGACAAAGTGGTACAATAAAATTTTGAAATATATTTTTTTATAGGGTACCTCCCCTACTCGTAAAGTGGGGATGTAATTTTTTTTTCTTGCTTACCCCATGGTGCGGCATATCGTTGCATAGGTCTTAAAAAAATATTGGGGGTTTGTTAAAAGCATTTTTTGATTAAGTGATGCGTTTGTGAAATATTAAGCTTTAAAGTGCTATTTTTTGTTAGAGTCACGTGTCCCCCCCCCCCTGCCAGCTAAATGGTGGTATTTGGATGGCTGAAAAAAATCACGGTTGTGGCATATATAACGTAGTTGAAAGGAAAACTATCAGAGCTAAGAAGGCTGTACAAACTGACGAGTAATAGTCGACCAACTTATAATGATGATTTTTCTCGAGCGGCAGGGGCGTCGGGCGGGCACGTCATACCACAGGCTAGCTAGATGCTAATAAGTCTTAGAAAGGTACTGTGGGCATCCTCAACTTCGGAACCCTATAATTTGCGCGTGGCCCGACACGCACTTGGCTGGTTTTTAATACTAGTATGGATAACTGGCTAAAGAGCCATCATGTAGTACTATTAAGACAGTGACAGCAGGGACATTTGTGCAATCAACACCAAAAACAGGTGAACGTGGAAACGTTCAATATAAGAAGAACTATTCACCTGTTCCGCTGCTTACAGCTTGCCTACTGATATTTGACTAGATTTTTCAGTAATCTTCATAAATAGACTAATAAGACTATTTTTTTAACTAAATCACACGAGATTTTCTCGTCAAATAAACATAAGTAGGTATGAGCAGCAAATAAAAGGTGATAAAAGATGGAGTTTACCTACTCACATGAGAATATCCGCGATCAAAGGCAAGTTTCATGAAACCGACACAAAAGACGCGGGAAATCCGTTGGAATGACAGTTTTTGCTATTTCTCCGTAAAGATTTCGGAAGAGTTACTGACAGTACCAGTACAACCTTGGGAAACAATAACGGAGTGAGCTCTGAAATACAATATGGCCTGTCCGGTGGAGGAAACTTCTTTGATAAACTTTGGTATGTTTTTATTACAAAACCGTCCAAGAAAAAGAAGTTTTGCTTTTGACGATTCGTGACTTCGTACGCGTTGAATTTTTTTTATTCCAACAACAGATTTAAAAAACTAAACAGATTTTAATCATTTACTCGGCATATTAGCCACATACGGACCGGCACATTTACGCGACAGAAAATTAAAAGGATATACAGGTTTACACAGTATAGAAGGCGCGTGGATTAAGCAAAAATAGACTTTGCGTCAACGGCTTAAGTGCTTCGCCACGCGCCTTCTACGTTGTATCGTGCTGTACTTAGCGGTTATGCCCCAATTATTGCTAAGCATTTGACAGCCAACAAAACTAAAAAGCGAACTTTTTCAAAATTACAATTTCACAACAGATATTTACAAGTGGTTTCCATTCATTCACTGATATAAAATGCCAAAGTGACTCTGTCGGTCAGGTTAAGCCGCTGAAACGATTTTGATGAAGTTTGGTAAATAATAGCTTAGGCTATGTAGAAGTACTACTTAAATACACAAAATAAATCGCATAATACACTTTTGTTTTTGAATTTGTTTTAGCCTATGCAATATTAGTCAAGATATCCTTAATTATCTAGTAGGTAATCCATTATCGTTATATTAAAAGTTTCAAAAACTTATTATAACATCAAAATATGAAAGCAGCGACCATTGTTAACATTTTCTTTTTATTCACCGAAAAACAATTAAGTAATTAAATAACACTTAGCTAAATTCCACGTAGATCAGGATTCTTGGATCTCATCGGGATTAATCCGGTAAAAATAAAAGAGAACAATTGAAAAATAAAAAAACAGAGGCGCGTGCTGTGGATTAATTATAGTATAAAAAACCTTTTAAGAAAGGCATTACGTTATTAAAAAGTTCAATTATCCGGGGTAAAAATAAATGTTGCTCCTAAAACGCGGTTTCCGCATTCACAGTACACATATTAAATAAAATTGTTTGTTTGTTATTTTATATTTATACTAGCTTCTGCCCGCGACTTCAGCTACAAAGCCAATAAGGTAGGTAATATGTGTAAGTACCTAGTGTTTAATAATAAAAATGTTCCTACGTGCCCAGTTTAGAAGACTTAAGAAAAACTTAAAAATAATGACACGTTCCTCAGTTTTAAGTATAAGTACTTAAAAGGTAAAAAATAACAAAATTACATACATCCTTAACAGAACTGTCATGCGTACCTATTTTTAAATTGTGCGACTTTTCCAATAAAAATGATTGAGCCTTTTACTGTTAAGAGTCCGTAACGCACGGCGTTTCTCAACTTTTGATACAAACGTAGTTTTGATTTTAACCAAAATTACTAAACAGATTGACTCGAAACTTTGTACACATAATAAAATGATTATTGTGAGTGTTTGACATTAATAAAAGTCGTGGTAAAATGAAACACAATTAAATTACAGCCAAAAAAAAACGAATTTTGAAGTTTGTATGGAGGAAACTAAACTGGTCCTAGTTTCTTTGTTATTCTATTTATTACAATCAAAGTCTAAGTTATAGGTATAACCAATAAAGAGTTTACATACAGACTCTTAAGCCTACAGCTCTACATTATCGACAAAACGGTACCACAAGATGAGACACAAACTAAAGCTCTCGGTGTTTTAAATTTTCTCGGAACAAAACCTAGGCAACAACGAACACACGAGTGACAATAGAACATAGGTACTCGAATACTCCATCCACATTTCGGTTCGGGCCACAGAAACCTGCGATCTGGGGCTTTACGAATTACCACCCGTCGTTTGTCAAAAGTTTTACATCTTGCCTTGGCCTAGAAGTGAGATTTTCTCTCCGCGTAGCTCTGTAGTCTCTGACTGCCCTTTACAACATACAGTTTAAAAGAATATCTTAGGAGTTATCGAAAAAATAAAAACTTCCGCGCGAGAAAATAAATTCAACGCTGACCCGAAGCGGCATTGCGTTTGGCCATCCATTTGCGATGTTGATTAAGGCCCGGTTCCTATATCCACGAAACGCCTCGTTTTGCCTACGGACGGTTGATTTTTGACATTTGTTCCATAGAGAATCTGTCAAATTTTTACCGTCCGTAGGCAAAACGAGGCGTTACGTGGATATAGGAACCGGCCCTTAGTACCACCAGTTGTATTTTTAACACGAGCGCTTAGTTCCCGCGGGAGCGCGATAACCGAATTCCACGCGGGCGAAGTCGCAGGCAGAAGCCAGTGTAACTATAATTGCGAGTGACACAAGACCGTTCGGAGTGGCGTGGGGTAGGCCTATGTCCAGCAGTGGACTTCTTTAGACTGATGATGATGGTGATGATGATGACAACTATAATTTGGTCCGTAAGCACACGGCGGACACGGCCTATAAAAGCACGATTTAAAACACAATTCGAATGAATTGTCAATGTTTTCTTGCGAGGACGTCTGTGTGCGTGCGAGGACGTCTGTACACTTGTAAATGTGTGTGTACCAACTACGCGGGCCAGTGATCCACTCTCCATCTCCGGATGAAACAAATGACGGTAAGGGCGAATTGGGCGCGAGTTGCGCGCCGGCTAGATTCAGGCGGGTGATTCCGTGGCCATTCTGTATGTAGTACTATTAAATATTATGTACCGTAAGCGTTAAGTAAAAGAAATATAAACTGATTTCCTTAATTTTCACAAACCTTACGGTTTTTCAACTGCTTCATTTTTATAAAAGTTGTAACGGACGGAGTTCTTCGTGTCTACGCCAATTTTCCAATTTTTTTACGGTACCTACAAAATAAAAATAAAATAAATTGAAACTTTGCCAACAAAGTGAACTCCTAATTAGCCCATTTTCACTGCAGCTCGTTTCCAAGTTAAGTGTTGAAGAGCTCGTTAAGAACCCATTAGCATGCCGTTTTAAACCTTACGGTGCGAACTTCAAAATGCAGTTTGCAATGTTTGATTTAGTTCAATTAATTCGTAAGTATAAATATAAATCAACGCTTAGCAAACTTTCCTAAAGTACTTATGTATAATTCGTATCATTTTGCCCTTATAAGGAGACGGAGAAGTGAGAAACCATAGAGGAATAAAATAAAAAGAGTTGCAGCTCCCATACTAAAGTGCGCTGTCCGGAATACGGGTTTCCACTAGGTCGACATCGAGCGTCCAGTGGCTGACCTATCACTACCGCTATTGGAAGCTAGATGGCGAACCGAACTCAAAGTGTATTTTTAAATAATTTACAAACTAATAATATAACTAAATCTTTTTTTAAATCCTCTCATTACAAAGAGACTTCGGTTTGTAAGTAGTAAACTGTTAAGCAATAAAATATGCTCTGCGGTATGACAGTTCAGCCTTTGGACGCTAGATGTCGATCTAGTGTTAACCCGCGTTCCGGCGAACGCACTGTAGTATAGGCTCTGCTACACTTTTTATTTCATTCCTCTATGCATAAACATAACCCACATTTTGTTCGTTAACTTCACAATTTTTCATTTTACGCAATGTTCAACCCGAAGCCAGTTTTGTAAAGGTATGAGATAGAGCCTTCTTCGTCTCCTTGACGGCGCCGACCCGAATACAGGCTATATTTCACTTACAGCTGATTTAACATTAGGGGCTTGTGATACTTGAATATTCAAAATGGGAGTTATTTACAAAAATAACAATACATTTGTGTTTACAATTTATCTACATCCCAAGGCATAGAATGCTTTATTCCCCACATACACACATTATATTCAAGACAAGATGAAAAGTAACCAGTACATTATTTTGTAGCGTGATGGTTCCATATTTGGTTCCATTATTATCAAATTCTAGATCAAACCCTCGAAATTTGACTCAGACATCTTCAAGGTCTTAGATTTAATTTTAAGTTAGGGACTACATCCCTTCAATGTAATTTTAGTACGTACCTACATTTATATTTTAGTACGTAGTTACCTACATTTATACTTTTTACATTTAATACAAATGTATCTTCTTCTAATTTGTTTTTTTTTTTGTAATTTCTAAATGTATTTTTGCTTCTTTTGACATGTAAGATATGCTGTAATTTGATATCTAAATATATAAAACTCAAAGGTGACTGACATAGTGACCTATCAACGCACAGCCCAAACCACTGGACGGATCAGGCTGAAATTTGGCATGCAGGTGGATGTTATGACGTAGGCATCCGCTAAGAAAGGATTTTGCAAAATTCTCACGGGAACGGGAAAAATCGGGATTTTACTTTTTAATATTTCTGCGCATACGAAGTTGCGGGGAAAAGCTAGTTGAGAAATAATATGTCTATAACTATGTGGAATTTCTGAAAAAAGGCCTTCTGCTGAGTTTGTTGCGACGCTTCTTCTCAAGCAATGGGTCTAGGAAGCGCTGGTAAATTCTTTTTCTGACGTGTAAAAGTGCCCCTCTTGGCCAATTTCCTAAATAAATGATTGAATTTTGTTACCATTGGCTAACAAATTTTGCAAACTGTGCATGGATGCGTTTGCACGGAGTAGATAGTGGGAAAATCCACCACGTTTGCAAATAGGTTTGACAGCTCACTGGCATGGCATATTAGTCATGCCGTGCACTAAAAATGCAATAAAATTGTGTTTTAGGATTGCTGCTGATCTTTTTTCGTTTTAATTTAATTTGACGTGATTATAAATGGAAATGAATTGAAATATTAATGAAATTTTATAATTTGTATTTTTTTTTTATAGATACACAAATATTTTTATTTCTCATGTTAATGTTAATGTTTATGCGCATACGAAGTCGCGGACAAAAGCTAGTTCCCTAAACCCGTAGTAAAATTAATTTGTATTCGTAGAAAATACTCTTGAAGAAAAGAAACTATTTTGACTACATAAATTAAATTGGTTAAGGAAAGTTTATCGGTGTTTCGTGTAGTCGAGCATTTTAATTGGTGGTAATAAATTGCACATTGCACTCAGCAACGTGGTTTTTCCTTCATTATAAGGTAAATTGACTGACGTATTTAATACTAGCTTCTGCCCGCGACTTCGTCTGCGTGGAATATAAAATTGCCGATAACTTTTCTTTCCGACATCCGACTTTAATCAAACATAGTTTATATGTTGCTCCAAATGATGCTCTATCTACCCTTGAAAACTGCATTCAAATCAGTTCAGAAGTTTCGGAGATTAGCGCTAACAAACATACAGACAGAAAGAAAGAGTCAGAAAATTACCCTTTTATTAAAGTATAGATAGATTGATACTTCTGCAATATTAGAGCGTAGGTATGAATGTATATTAACTTGACAAATAATTAATATTTTATGTCAATTCTAAATATATATCAATACTAAAGGTATTCCGGTTATAAGAAATGGGTCTCGCATAATGACGCTAATGAATGAACTAGTTATAGAAAATTTGCTTGTAGGTACTGTAGATATAATCTTGTTAATATGTTTCCACGGGAATATTTAATATATAAGTTCTTTCAAATAAATATTTAAGACCTTCTTCTGCCTGAAACACAGGTTTACCCTAGCTCAGGCACAGAAGTAGGTAATGTTTTCGCCGCATTTAGATTATTTATACCTTTGTCAGTTAATTAAGATATCATAAACGCCTAGTGTAATTTTATGAAATATTGTGTAAACTTATCTACTGAATAAAATTTATTATTTATTTATTATTATTATTTAAAGTACCTAGTCAAAAGAGACACTTTTTGGTAAATGCCAGCATGATTATTAACACTATCTTGCTATATTTCAGTTGTAATCAATAAATTAAATTTGTTTATAGTCAAAATCCCACAATAACTTGATGAATGGCAATAACTTCGGGAATAATTTATATTCATTTGTCAACCATCACAATGGGTCTGTCTTTACCTCGCGCGCCGGCTTGACATGCGCAGACGGATTTTGTCAAAAAAACAAAATCAAAAAATTATATAGGAAATGCGATACCGTTACCGTTAATTTCGAAAGACATGTTAGTAGTAAGCGTACTGTTTGAGACACTTCGGGATATTCTTGGTGCAAGAGGAAGGAAAACCAGCTCGTTGTTTTGAGTTGTTTATTGTCAACTGGCATTCTGACGGCAGTTTTTTAATCATATCTTATGGCACTCAAAGGAGGTTAAACACGTACAATGTTTTTTTTTTAGTTTTAGTAAGCAGCTCACGTTATTCGATTTATTTTCCTCGTATTCGAAACGTAGAGTGTTGGCTGTTCGGTCAAAAGGCAACCCATTCCATTACACGCTCGAACTTTTCTATTATAAATGCTGTTACCTCTTATAAACGCTTAAACCACTGGACCGATTTAGATGAAATTTGGTATGCAGATAGTTTGAGTTCTGAGGAAGTCATAGGCATTTTAACCAGAAGTATACACAGTTCTCGCTGGAGCGCTATAATCGAAGTCGCGGGCAGAAGTTCTAAATAAAAAATGATAACAAAGGGCTCCAATAAAAGGAAAATTTGTAACGAAATCGCAATCTAAAGCTAGGCATCGGCATTTCATCACCAGAGATAGGACAAATTTGCGTCATTGCTCGCAATAATGTGGACATGACTCCAAAATTAATCAAAATGTTAATCAATTAATTAAAGCTTGGCAAGTGGCTATTTGGATCTGATTTATACGGCGCTGCAACGCGGCGAGGACCAAATAGGCACTTAGTAATAGACTGACTGCAGAAAATTTTGAAAAAATACTGATCAGTTTCTTTAATAAATCTATACTTTAACAAACTTTTGTATTTATTGACTAGGAATTAAAATTTAAGTCAAGTAAGAAATTAATTAAATGATTACAAGTTTGATTAATTTTGTAGTCATGTCCACATTATTGCGAGCAATGACGCAAATTTGTCCGATCTCTGGTCATCACTCTCTGTTTTCCAATCTAGTAGAGTAACGGAGCTTGTTACGTCTATTTTTCTTACTTAACCTAGCCTTCTTAGACTAGGGAACATGCAACAAGTGTAAAAGCTGAAAACTAAAACTCGACTGTACTATTCAAATCCGTATAATTATGTCAGTAAAGTTAATTTAAATAACTTTTATACGATAAGAAATATTTTCACACGATATAGTATTATTGAAGAACTTTTTTTTATTTACCCCCAAAAAAAAACAACCGTTTTTTTTTGTCACTACTAGGTGTGAATGCTTACCAAATTGCAATTTAATCGGTATAGTAGTTTCGGATCAATTTCACTTAAAGGTTCCGTTTTTAGTTCTCAGGTACGAAACCCTAAACATTTCAAATTCAGCGCCGTATTCCATTTTTAGCACATTCCACATTTGCTTCACAAATGCCTCCGAAAGTTGGGCGTGTGGCTGTTCCCAGTTAGATCCATGAATAATGTAGCTTCAGAACAGACTTCTTGCAGCCGTTGCATTATGCAACCATTGAATTTGACAGTTACTGGAATCAGTTAAACGAATGTTTGCATCTACTGGAGACACTGGAGTCAGAGATACCTACAATACAATACAAATGCTCTTTATTGAACACCAAACGATAGATAAAAAAGAACAGAACCAAAGCATATTAAGATAACATGTTGTTTGTTATACAGCATGTGGTCTTAACGATAATTGAGCGATCTTTTCCAGACAACCTTATATTGAGTAAAAGAAATAAGTTGGTAGGGCGGTACTCAGTTATGACGATATGCGATATATCATAAATACTTATAATATTATAAACGTGCAAGACATAGAAAAAGTAAGGTAAACCTAGAATGACAACCTCCATACAAATTAGCGTACGCCCAAAATAAGTGTTAAATGCGATAAATAGATGTCGCTGCTTAGGTATCTTGTATATAAAATTTAATCGCCCCAGTGGATATAGCTCACAAACAGAATTTCTCCGATATACGCAGCAATTCAAGGAGATTATAGCTACCTAAAGCATTCTTTGAGGTACGGCGGATATAATGAATGTTCGGTATTTCTCTATACATTTATTTATATCGTTGCCTAGAACCTATAGTTTGGAGCTGGGTAAATTTGTACGTCCTTGTGTGTTCCAAGATATTTGTTCATTTTCATTTATTTATTTGACATGACAGAAAAAAAATTTTTTTAATACAGTTGCTAAAAAAGTGCTACTTTACGTAGCTGTTTAGCGTGCGCAAAGTTGGATTTTGCGAACTAGTGCTTTTCTCTTTTCCATTGTCACTCAATCTTCACAGACATGTGAGATTAATAATTCAGTCAGCCAAACACTTAATTTTGCATTGTACCTACCTAATTGTACAAATTGTGCCATTAACTATTATGTAAATAAAAAATAAATAAAGATAGAAGATTTTTTTATTAGGAGATTTTTATAAATTTTTGTAGAACTTTATTATTTTTCAGTTCTATTGCAATTACAAAGTTAATAAAATAAACGTCTCTAATTCCTTACTTGTTGTTTTTCTTATTTTTTCGCAACTGTATTAAAAAACGTCGTTCGATACACGTGCGGAAGTGTCATTCTTCACTCGTCCCGAGTCTTGATACAAGATATCTCGTTACTCGTGAAGTAATGACACACTTTCCGCACTAGTATCGAAATGTACTATTTTTCACAGAAGAACGTCAGAATTTTTGATACGCTTAATTGTTGTAAATGAATACTGTGATTAAAGCCTCAACAAGATAAAACGCAATCCTCTCATCTAAGGTACTCTGCAGTGAAACGTTTAATGTATGCCTACATTACTGCTTGAGTTGAGAGCCATTAACATTCAACATACTCAGAGTCGGTTGAACAGTTTCACATTGTTACCTACTCGTTAAGATATACTCACACAAGATCACGCTACCACGATCAGTCTTACGGCGCTGACAAGACCTAAATTGACTTTATTAAAACAGTATTTAAACGAAAACTGCTTGATTTTGTAAGGCGAGTAAAATATATTAATATTCACTATATACTTTATAAACCTTTACTGGCCGACGTAACGGGGGACCGAAGAGCTGGCAGCTTCCTCGCTCAACGGATTAGCATAGACCAGCGAGGAAATGCTGCCAGCATCCTCGGAACAATGCCGCAAGGACCCTTTTTAGTTTTTTTTTTAAATTTAGTTACTGTTTCCAATAAAAGATGGTTTTTATAATAAACAAAGGTAGTTTTAATAGACCAAGCGTGTACATCAACAAAAGCCGGGAAAAGCAATGGCGTCTGTCAAAACCCTTACATGACATTGACAATCTCTAATCGTCATAAGCTACGTTCGGAAACATCCCTCTTTCTTTATGAAGTAATATAATCTCTCAGGTACCCTGGAGTAGCCCGGACTCTGCCACTTCTACGGGTTACATCGAACTGCTGATTATGCGAATCTCTATCTAAAGTAATAGGTGTAGAGTTAATTACCAAATCTCGGTTTACACTATCCTGTTGCACTAACCCTGGATCTTCTGGGTTTATTACAACACCTGCAAAGTTATCATACTCTGACACCTCACCATTTCCTGTTGTATTAGATGCTTGACCAGGAACTACACCAGTCCCATTGCGAGATGAAAGTACATAAGGCTTTATGTGTATTCTATTTCTACGGTAATCCTTGCCATTCACCTGGACTATGTATGATCTATCATCTAAGATCTTTGTCACAATGCCAAAACTCCATCTTTTATTTATTTCTGGCTGTAACTGTGTGATGATATTCTGACCAACCTTTAGTCTTGGCAGATCTTTAGCTCGCTTATCTACTTTCCTTTTAATCTTCTCCTTTCTCTCTTTAATCTTGGCGGGGACTCCTATCACAACTTTAGGTCTAAGATGTTCCAAAATAGAAGGAAGTGATGTGCGAGTGCTTCTTGCAAACAACTTTTGACAAGGGCTGGTGTTGTCTATTTCATTTGGTATATTTCTACTATGTAAAAGACTATACCATAAATCTTCGTTATTTTCTAAACTTTGCAGCACTAGTCTTTTAGCAATTTTAACAGTTGCTTCTGCTTTTCCATTTGACTCTGGATGATGAGGGGAAGAAGTAACATGATCAAAGTTCCACTCGCCTGCAAATGCCTTAAACTGCTCATTATTAAAGTTTGTAGCATTATCTGTGCAGATTCTTTGAGGAATGCCATGTCTTGCGAAATTTTTCTTGCACACTTGTATCACTTCCTTTGCTGTTAAACCTGCCAATCTATCAAATTCAAAGAAATCTGAATAATGGTCTATAGTGACCAGATAATTTCTATTGCCTACTGAAAACACATCCATTGATATGTATTGAAAAGGATAAATGGAAACTTCATGGCATTTCAGAGGTAACCGCTGTTGACTTGCAGAGTGAGAGGCACAAAAATGGCATTGCTTGACGTACTCTTTAATGTCGTCTGACATATTTGGCCAAAACATATTTCCCCTAGCTAGGCGGAGAGTGCTGGCTATGCCATTGTGGCTTATGTGTACTTTTTTTACCATGTCTTTCTGTAATATTTCTGGAATGACGATTTGGTCACTTCGAAAAATTAATCCATCTTCAGAAGTAGACAGCTCATGACTCAAACTACTATATTTTTTTAAAGATTCTGGCCATTCAGATATGTACTTTGGGAAACCTTTTAGAATAAATTGTTTGAGTTTCATCATATTTTTGTCTTTTTTAGTCTCCTCCTTAATTTTTTCTAAAAGTAAATCCGTAATTTGTAAATACTTCACACTGGATATTTTAGAGATAAGGCTGAAAACCCTACTTTCTTTAATTTTTGACTCTAAATCATATGACTGCATATTTTCTTGGATTGGAGCTCTAGACAAAGTATCTGCCACATAGTTTTCTTTTCCTTTGATAAACTGTAGCTGAACATTGTACTTTTGAAGAGTCAACAACATCATTTGTAAGCGCTTGGGTGCCTCAATCAATGGCTTGTTAGCTATGTTAATTAACGGTCTGTGATCCGTTTTAATAATTGTCTTCGAACTTCCTGCAATGTATTGATTAAATCTGGTACACGCAAAAACAACAGCCAGCATTTCCTTTTCAATCTGCGCATACCTTTTTTCTGTCTGATTGAGACAACGAGAAGCAAATGATATCACTTTTTTATCCTGATATAAAGCTGCCCCAAGGCCAAACTCACTGGAATCACACTCAATAACTACTTCTTTATTAACATCAAAGTAATGGAGTGTTGGTAAATTGCTTATTAATTGTTTGAGATGCCTGAACTCTTTCTCTTCTACTTCTGTCCAAATAAAATCAACTCCTTTTTTAGTTAAATTTCTCAATGCTGCAGCGTTATGACTTAAATTTTTTATGAATTTACTTAGATAGCCAACCATTCCCAGAAACCTTAGTACATCCTTGGGGTTAGATGGAGTAGGCATTTTATTTATGGCTTCTACTTTTGAACTATCCACTTTCAAACCTTTATTAGTTAGAACATGCCCATAGTACTTAACTGAGGTTTTCAGAAGGTTGACTTTGTCTCTATTCAACTTACAATTTATCTCTCGCAGGCGTTGTAGAAGTTTCTTGAATTTTATGTTGTGATCCTTAGTGGCATCTTCAATATTATCTCCAACTCCATAGATAAGAATGTCATCCGCAATAATTTCAATTCCTTTCAAGTCTTTCAGGAGACTGGTAAGCTGCTGCTGGAATATCTCCGGCGATGATGCAAGACCGAATGGTAGTCTCAGCCATCTGTAACGTCCAAACGGTGTCCAAAATGTAGTAAGCTTGCTACTTTTTTCTGTGAGTTCGCATTGCCAAAAGCCTTTTTTAGCATCTACTGTACTGAAAACTTTGCCATTTTTTAATTCTGGCAACATTTCGTCTAAAGTAGAAAATTGGAAATGAGGTCGTTTAAGAGCTTTGTTTAGGGGGATGGGATCTAAACATATGCGAAACTTTTTATCTTTACTAACAATTAAGACATTATTTACCCATTCCGTGTGTTGTTTTTCCTTCACTATGATATTATCCGCTTCCAATTTTTCCAGTTCCTTTTTAAGGTTTTCTTTTAAGCAGACTGGAACGCGACGTGCAGGCTGAATACAAGGTGGAATTTTCTCATCTAGTTCTAAAGAAACTTTACCGGGAAGTTTACCATATCCTTGGAAAACATCTTCATATTCTTTCATGAGTGCAGCCATTTCCAAATTGTCACTGGTAACTATATCACAGTACTTGATGAATCCAAGAGTTACACAAGCTTTTTCTGATAACAACGGCTTATGTTCTACATCTACAATATGAAATTTCAGCTTAAATGTTGTTTCTGTCCTTTTGCATTCAAATTTTGCTACCCCATAGTTTGTGATAGGTGAGCCATTGAAACATTTAAGACGCTGAGTAGAAGGCCTCAAAGCTGAAAGATCAGTTTTCCCTGTTAGAGACTTGTAATATTTAAGTCCCATTACACTGACCTGCGCTCCCGTGTCTAAGGTGCAATAAACCTTCTTCCATTCCTGATTATTTTCAGTTTTAAAGAGAAGAGGAGCTTCCGTGTGGCCAGTATTTTTAATTGTGCGAACTTCAGAAATATAAACAACATCACTTTCATCTGATGAATACTCCTTCTCGATTTCTTTGACTGTAGCACCTTTTTTCTTACAAACTCTCTTAAAATGATTCCGGCCCCCGCACTCTTCACATCTCTGACCCCATGCTGGACAGACCTTCTTTTTAAAAACATGAGTATCTCCACACAATTTGCATTTCTTAGGCAAATCATTTTTCCTTTCACCTGTAGACCTTACAATTTTGTTGACTTGCTCTTCTTTCTGTAAGTCAGCCACTTGAATGGTTGCTTGTTCGGCTGCCCGACATATGTTAATAGCAGACTCAAGCTGGAGGTCCTCCTTCCTCAATAGTTCAGTCATGACTTTAACGTCCCTGATACCTACTACTATGCGATCGCGTAGTAAGTCATCTTTCAAATTGTCTGGATAATGGCATGGCCTTATTAATTTTCTTAACGAAAGCACAAAATCATCAAAGCTCTCCTCTGTTGCCTGGGCGCGAATATTGAACACATAACGCGAGTATATGATATTCGTTTTTTTTATGATTTCTTCTTGTATTTTATTGAATATTGAAGTTGAATCTTTTTTCTGCTCATCTGACAAGTTAAACTCCATGTACTTTTTCATAGCTGCATTCCCAATGGCAGTCAGCAAGATGCCAGCTTTTACTTCCTCCTTTTCCGGTCCCCATTTGCTCATACCTGTGGCCACACAATAATTCTCCCACCGAGTTTTAAAGAATTCTAAGTTCTCGAATGGGTCTCCTGTGCCTACTTCCAAAGGCTGCGGCCAGGGGACGCTAACATTGCTTTTGATTGCCTGTTCCTTGCCATCATTTGTTTCATTGAGCTTTAATACTTGTGATTGTAAAATCGCCAACTGTTGTTGCATGTTGGCCATTAATTGCACTTGTTGTTCCAGTATTTTCTCCATGATTGTGAGGGCATTGATGTACGATTATACTACACTGTTACTATTTACAGTTCTGACACCATGTTTCCAATAAAAGATGGTTTTTATAATAAACAAAGGTAGTTTTAATAGACCAAGCGTGTACATCAACAAAAGCCGGGAAAAGCAATGGCGTCTGTCAAAACCCTTACATGACATTGACAATCTCTAATCGTCATAAGCTACGTTCGGAAACAGTTACCATTGTTAGCTGTAGTGTAGTTCAATTAGTTTAAGGTTTTTATTTTATTTTACGATAAATACTTATGTCTACTACTTATCCTATTCTTACGGTTCTAAGTTTATTATTATTAAAAACACTATTCTGTCATACTCATACCACATGTTAATTTATATTGTTCATGCAATGTGGGTTTTTTTTTAATCTTATTTTTTCTGATTTTCTATATATATCGCCCTCACGCCGCGGTCGTGCTTCTCGCTCCCTCCAATGCAAACAGACATTTTCCGCTGAGACAGTTGCCTGCCTCGATTGCTCAAGGTCATTAGCTCTTGTCAGCGTCTTAACCTGCCGCCGAACAGTAGTAGATCTCGCACTGTTCTGTTCCGGAAAGGAGTTATCTGGAGGGCCGTTGTAATTACTAGCACAGACGCATTCGATTAATCATCGCTTAGGTAGTCAACTTGCCAACACATTCAAAATATTATTTCCATAGGCGACAAAGATCACTTACTATCAGGTGGCCTGTATTTTAAACGTAAACAAACTTTACTTGAAAAATCAAAGAAAAACTCGTTCAAAAAACGGTCTCCTTATGAAGATGAAATACGAAACTCAATTAGAATAAAATTTAATAAACCCCAATAAAAGACACATAACCAAGTTTATGTGGAGTCGTAGTCGATGAAATTTCAGAGAGGATTTTTGATGGTCTATAAAACGCATCGATTTAACTTTGTACCGGTTTGAAACGCTAATAATGACTTCGTTCTAGCTAACCGATTTTTCCACTTTCCAAAGGTTGACTTTAAGAGATCGCTGTTTAGCGATAAGTCCACCTGTTGTTTAGCTGTAAACTATGTATCCATTCTGTTTTTGTTTTCTTTGTTTCTTTGTAGTGTTTAATAATAGAGTATTTCTTGTTGTTGTTCTAGGTATTCGAATGTTATACAAATTTCACATTGTATTTGACACTTTAGTTACTTACGTTGTAAGAGGAACCTTTTCGCCCATATTTCTAGGCTTATCAGTTTTGGCTGTGCGTCAATCGATCAGTCATAATTCAATTACTTGTTACATAAAGTCTTCTTTGTCTTCCCACTTAGTCACAAAAGAAACCTTATTTAATTTTACAATTATTTTTCTTTAAGTTTGATAAGTAGGCAAATTGAGAGTTTTCTTAGGGAGGTATAATTTGAAGAAAATTAATTCTTTAGTTTGAAAACTATCGACACTGGATAAAAGAAGTGAAGTTTAAAAAACCGGCCAAGTGCGTGTCGGGCCACGCGCAAAGTATAGGGTTTCGAAGTTGAGGATGCCCACAGTACCTTTCTAAGACTTATTAGCATCTAGCTAGTCTGTGGTATGACGTGCCCGCCCGACGCCCCGCGCTCGAGAAAAATCATTGGTTTTTTAATCATTTCATAAGTTGGTCGACTATGACTCGTCAGTTTGTACAGCCTACTTAGCTGTGATAGTATTCCTTTCAACTACGTTATATATGCCATAACCGTGATTTTTAAGAGTAGGGGAGGTACCCTATGAAAAATATATTTCAAAATTTTATTGTACCACTTTGTCAGCGTAACGAATATGTATATTCATGCCAAATTACAGCTTTCTAGAACTAAGCATCTCCGAGCAATAGTGCGGACAGACGGACGGACGGACATGGCGAAACTATAAGGGTTACTTGTGGACTTCGGAACCCTAAAAAAACCCTCATCGCATAGCGGAGCGGCTGGACAATTGAAAAGTTTACAGCATTCGCGTGAACTTTGATGGCATCCGTCCTGGATTCGCGAAAAGCTCAGTAAGCTTGACTCGGCTTCATTAAGGTACGAGACCGGAAACGCTTTAAAAGCTTTTGCTGTTTGTCGCTGAAAATATGCTTGGTCCGTGTGAAAATGATTCCAACTCTCCTTCTAGGTTCTGAGCGAAAAATAGAAATTTTAAATTCTCTTTTACGGCAGGATATTGTCGTACACATTCCAGGTGTAAATAGGGTTACATTTACACCCGGAATCCTGCCGTGAAGGAGACTGTTAAACGAGCAATATTTGTATATTGTAGAGGTCTTGATTTTTCTTTGAGTTGGTAAAAAAAAATGGGATTGGTTGTGTGAGCGACGCCTGAATCCCATACAAAATATATTTTTTTACCAACTCTAAAAATATTAAAGACCTATACAAAATATACTTAGAATCGATAGCCGATACTGTGGGTTAATTATTTGCTATAGGATCTGACCCACCATGTATAAATATGTTTTACTTGTACAATCAAATACACTCAACAGCAATGAAAACGCGTTACTTTGTATGGAAAATCCTATACAAAGTGACCCGTTTTCATTGCTGTTGAGTGTACTATTGTACGTATAACGAATTTCATCAAACTTGATCGTAACAGTGACAACAGACATACATATAGACAACTAGACAGAGTTCCTTTCTTATGATCATATAAAATACCTATCCACCACCACCACAACAGCCTATTTGCGGCCCACTGCTGGGCACAGGCCTCTTCTCATCACCTAAAATACCCAATATAATAATTGTTAATTAGATAGCACACATTTCTTAATTCAATATTAATATCTGAAGCCAAGAGAATAAGGATAAGGAAAGGATTGCCGCTCGCTTCCGTCTGGCCAATTATTTAGTAGGAAACGCTCATTATGGGGATGGGGGAAGGGTGGGCTGATTAAGGGCCCTTCGGCAACACAATTAGTATATTTTTATACCAGCTCCTGCCCGCGTGGAATACTTTTATCGCGTTCCCGCGGGAACTACGCGGATTTCCGGGATTAAAAGTAGCCTTTGTCCTTTCCCGGGACTTCAACTATCTCCATGCCAAATTTCATCTCAATCGGTCCAAGAGTTGAAGCGTGAAGAGGTAACAGACAGACAGAGTTACTTTCGCATTTATAATATTAGTAGCTTCTGCCCGCGACTTCGCCCGCGTGGAATTCTTTTATCGCGTTCCCGCGGGATCTAAGCGGTTTTCCGGGATTAAAAATAGCCTATGTTCTATCCCGGGACTTCAACTATCTCCATGCCAAATTTTATGTAAATCGGTCAAGCGGTTGAAGAGTGTAGAGGCAACTGTAAGGTTCCTTTCATTATGATACTTAGTCTGTGGTGTGGCGATATTTTGATTATCTGTGTAGCTGTCACTAGACTGGGTTTAATATTTTTCGCGTAATGAATGTTTTTGTTTTGATACTGATTTGGAGATAAATAAAACTGCATTTATGGAAAATATCGAGTATTATTGAAGAGAAGAAGACCTGTTCTATATCTCAGAAGTGGAACGCAGCCTACGACTTCATTAAAATCATGGGAAATCGAGAACGTAATGACGAGCATCGGATTAGATCAGAAGTTCGACGAAGCCGAAGTCGGCACAGGACGAGAACGAGGCAGCGATCGGAGCGACGCCGCCAACGCATCAGAAGTGGTTCCCGTCAGTACGTGCGGCGTACAGAAAGTTCTACTCGTAGCGATGGACGACGGAGCCGTTCTACAGAGACGCGTGAACGACGGAGCCGGTCTACAGAACGGCGTGAACGACGGAGCCGCAGCAACCGAAGTCGGAGACGGAGCCGCAGGCGTGATTCACATCGAGCGAGTCGGAGCACGGAGCGTCGGGCGCGCAGGCGTCACCGCGAGCGACGCCGGGGCCGGCGGAGCGCGCGCGCCGGGCGCGGCGACGCGTCGGACAGCAGCGGCAGCGGTGAGGGTGCGACTACGCCGCCGGTGCGACGTGCTGGCAGCTCGCTTTTGGGCGAGGAGCACAAAGTATTTATCACAGAGTTAATCAAAGCCTTGAATAATAATCATAATCATAAGGAAGGTAACAAATTCCCAATGTTGGGTAACATTATACCGGAATTTGATCCAATGATGAAGGGGCAAACTATCGATATGTGGATTAACAAGGTGGAAGAGTGTGCTAAGTTGTATAATTGGGGTGATGA